>AWOL01S0044645.1:207080-218874 GCA_000715115.1 Nicotiana otophora | reverse complement strand
GAGTGGGGGGGGGGGGGATTTGTGGTTAGGATGGGAATATACCTAGTCACCATACTTAATTGAATATCGTAATTTTAATGCATTCTTAATAGATTGATTCCATAGAAATATAAGCATTAATCTATTTTGAATAGACGAGTTGTAATTCGGGAGAATACTACGAGAGTAATTATTCGATTAATTAGCAACCATGAGTGAATTGTATGAAAGAGAAAGTTAATTAGAATACAATAGAATTGGTGAATCGATCACAGCCTTGGAATATTCGTCTCTACTGAATACACAACAAATATTTTGCTACTTGATTAATTAGTTACTTGTTAGAATTATTGCTTAGTATAATTACACTTTTGAACTCTGATTGACCCGACTGAATAATAATCTTGGTAAAACTAGTGGGTAGTAACATAAGTCTCTGTAGGTTTGACACTCGATTTATCACCTTTACGACCACGTATACTTGTGTGTTTGTTTGGGAGCAACAAATTTTTGGCGCCGTTACCGGGGACTTGAATACTGACTACTTTCTAGATTTTGCTTTAGTTGTTTATTTTGTCAGGTCTAACATTTCTTATTAGTTGCTCTGCTCTCAGGAAATATGATTGAATGCGAAGGGTCAGAAGACATGATAGACTTTAAGGCTTTGACCCCGAACCTGAGAGAACATTTCACAGGAGGTTGAGGGAAGCAAGGGATACAGATAATCTTCAGGCACTTGTTCAATTACATGTGAACATGGCAGAGGAGCAACATATGGTTGTTCAGGAGGTGGCAATTCCCAGCATTGCTAATGTCACCTCCAGCATTGTGAAGCCCAGAATCACTGGGCACTTTGAGCTAAAACGGAGCATGATCTAGTTACTACATGCGAATAGGCAGTTTATGGGTCTTCCACACGAGGATCCACAATAAAACATCCTGAACCTATTGGAGATTAGTGATATTTATATCACTAACAAAGTCACTCCAGACTATGTGAGGCTCACACTGTTCCCGTTATCTCTGTTAGGTGAAGCAAAGCAGTGGTTGAAGGCGGAACCAACAAATTCTATTACATCATGGCATGATCTGGAGAGGGAATTTTTGGCACGGTTCTTTCCTTCAGGCAAAACTGCAAAGATCAGAAGTGAGACAGTCACCTTCAAACAAAAATCGGAGGAGTCTTTATATTCAGCTTGGGAGAGATTCAAGGAGCTGCTCAGCGATTGTCCTCATCACAACGAGAAAAATGAAGTGTTAGCTCATACCTTCATAAAAGGGCTACATCCAGAGACAAATATTATGGTGGACACTGCAACGGGAGGTCAAGTGTTGGAGAATAACTTAGATGAGATATATTAATTATTGAACAAATTATCCAAAAGCAATCTTGATTGGAAATGAGAGATGGGAAGACACACGATGCAAAAATCTATGGGGGTCCTCGAGTTAGACGCTGTTTCTGCATTATCAGTGTAGGTTGCCACATTTGACAACCAAGTCAATAAGATGACCTTGGTTATTAACAAGAAACAAGCTCAACCAGTGCAACAGGTTCAGATATTTTGTGAAGTATATGGAGAAGGTCACACTAGCGACTTATGCCCAGCTAATCTAGAGTCTGCCTATTTTGTGGGTAATAAAAATAGGGGCCAGATAAACCAGTATGGGAACACTTACAATCCTAACTATAGGAACCACCCAAACTTCTCTTGGGGTGGAATCCAAGGTGCTCAGAATCAGTAGAAGCCACACACTTCTCAACAGCAATATAGACCACCATAGGCTGAACAACCTACAAACTCGACAAGTCACATTGAGGAGATGCTAAAGAAATTTATGGCTGATCAGCAGGCCCAAGCAGCAACAATGGGAAATCTGGAGCGACAAATGGGGTAACTTGCCAGTGCCCAAAATACTCGACCAGTTGGAACTCTTCCAATTGACACTGAGGCTAATCCTAAGGCATTTATTAATGCTGTATCATTGAGGAATGGGAGATAGTTAGAAGAAGTCCCATCAAAAAAGAGAAAGCAAGTGACCTTTAATAAGAAACCGACCACCATACAAGCAGAATCAGAAAAAGCAAAGGAATCAGAAAAGGCAGTTGAAGAGGCGGTGGCAAAGCAACCCCAACCGCTAGTTGTGAGGCGACCACCTCTGTTCCCTCATAGATTGCAGAAAGTGAAGGATAATGCTGCTTATAAAAAGTTTCATATTTTGAAGCGGGTAAAAATTATTATTCCGCTGGTAGACATCTTGCAAGAAGTTCCCAAATATGCCAAATACATCAAAGACATAGTGGAAACAAAGGGGAGCTTGGAAGGGTTCGAGACTGTGGCCCTGACTGAAGAATGTAACTCAACAATTCAAAGCAAGCTACCTTAGAAATTGAAGGATCCAGGTAGTTTCACTATCCAAATCTCGATTGGTAAGCACGTAGTCGGGCGAGCTTTGTATGATCTTGGGGCGAGCATCAATTTGATGCCTCTATCTGTTTTCAGATAGTTGGATTGGGTGAGCCGCGCCCAACCACATTGATTTTACAGTTGGTTGACCACTCCCTTGCTCATCCTGAAGGGGTGATTGAAGATGTGTTAGTTCAAGTGGGTTCTTTCATATTCCCTGCTGATTTCATTATCTTGGACTGTGAGCCTAATCAGGAAGTCCCGTTTATTTTGGGGTGTCTTTTACTAGCCACGAGCCGAGCTATTATTGATGAATGTGAAGGAAAAATGACAATGAGAGTGGGTGATCGATTAGAGGTATTCAATGTGTATAAAGCACTCAGATTGCCACCCCACTATGAAGAGCTATCTACGATTTCTGTGGTGGAAAGTGATGTGACTTCATTGGTGCCTTATATGAGCTGCATAGATCCTCTCGAACGAGTTTTGATGCGGGATGAAGAAGAAAGTGAAGATGAGATGATGGAATAAATTGATCAAGTCCTTAACATGTCTTGCAAGTATGTCCATGGGCTTGGAGATTTTAGGAGTTGGACATACCTATTACTCTGACCCCTCCTAAACCATCTCTTGAAGAAGTCCCAAAGCTAGAGCTCAAGCCTCTTCCGGCACACATGCGCTATGCTTACTTGAGGAACTCTAAAACATTGCCAGTGATTATCTCATCTAGCTTGACCAATCTGCAAGAAGAAAAGCAGCCAGAGTGCTTCGTGAGCATAAAAAAGCTATTGGGAGGATAATTCCTAATATCAAGGAATCAGTCAATCATTTTGCATGCTTAAAATCTTTTTGGAAGATGGACACTGCCTAAGTGTTGAGCAACAAAGGAGATTAAATCATATTATGAAAGAGGTCGTGAAGAAGGAAGTAATTAAGTGGCTTAATGCAAGTCATCTTTTCTATTTCTGACAACAACTGGGTGAGCCCAGTTCAATGTATGCCTAAAGGGGGGGATGACTGTTGTAGAGAATGAGAAAAATAAGCTAATTCCTACTCGCACCGTGATGGGGTGGAGAGATTGCATTAACTATAGAAGGCTCAACAAAGCAACCCACAAGGACCACTTCCCACTTCCATCTATTGACCAGATGTTGGACAGGTTGGCTGGGCATGAATAATATTGTTTCCTTGATGGTTATTTAAGGTACAAACATATTTTCATATGCCCAGAGGATCAGTAGAAGACCACCTTCACGTGTCCCTATGGTACTTTTACTTTCAAGTGAATGCCATTTGGTTTTTGTAATGCACCAGTCACTTTCCAGAGGTGCATGATGACCATTTTCACTGATATGGTGGAAATATTTGTAGAAGTCTTCATGGATAATATTTCAGTCTTTGGGTCTTCCTATGATTACTGTTTGAAGAATTTGGCAAGGTGTTGGCCCGTTGTGAAGAAACACATTTGGTACTAATTTGGGAAAAGTGTCATTTTATGGTGCAAGAAGGCATTATGTTGAGACATAGAATGTCAAAGAGTGGCATTGTAGTTTATAAGGCGAAGGTGGAGACGGTTGCAAAATTACCTCCACCCATCTCTGTGAAGGGTGTCCGAAGTTTCTTGGGACACATAGGTTTCTATAGACGCTTTACTTTTACTACTCCATTGTGCAAGTTGCTTGAAAAGGATATGACTTTCAACTTTGATGAAGCCTGCCTGAAGGCATTCGAGGAGCTCAAAGAGAAGTTGGTGGCTGCCCTCATTATTGTGGCACCGAATTGGTCCTTACCATTTGAATTTATATGTGATGCAAGTGACAACGCTATTGAGGCAGTGCTAGTCCAGAGGAAGGACAAGATGTTTTACTCCATATACTATGTGAGTAAGACTCTTGATGATGCATAGCTGAATTACACCACCACTAAAAAGGAGTTGTTGGCAGTTGTGTGGGCTTTTGAGAAATTTCGGGCATACTTGGTGGGAACAAAAGTTATAGTCCATACTGATCATGCAGCAATCAAGTATCTATTTACAAAAATGAATTTAAGGCTAGATTGATGCGTTGGGTTTTGTTGCTGCAGGAATTTGATGTAGAAATACGTGATCGGAAGGGCACAAAAAACCAAGTAGCCAACCATCTATCAAGGCTAGAAAATCATGAGCACGTGGAGAAAGGTGGACAAATTAAGGAGACATTTCCTGATGAGCAACTTTTTGCCATCACCCATGACCCCGTCCCATGGTACGCGGACTATATGAATTATATTGTGAGTGTGATATTTCCTCCTGAAATTTAATTTGAGGCTTCATGATGTGAACTTCTGCTACTGGGATGAGCCATTCTTATACATACGGTGTGCTTATTAGTTGAAGAGGAGATTCATTCCTAAAAAGGATGTGGAATTAGTATTGTATGACTGCCATGCCTCGCCTTATGGGGGCCATCATGGAGGCGATAGGACAGTTGCAAAGGTGTTACAGTCTGGTTTCTATTGGCTAGCATTGTTCAAGGATGCCCATGCATTTGTTAAGAAGTGTGACTAGTGTCAGAGAATAGGAACAATCATGAAGAGGCATGAGATGCCTTTAAATAACATCCTGGAGATAAAGTGTTTTGATGTGTTGGGGATAGACTTCAAGGGACCGTTCCCATTGTCTAGAGGAAACAAATATATCTTGCTGGCTGTTGACTACGTGTCAAAAATGGGTAAAGGAAGTCGCATTGCCAACCAATGATGCCAAGGTGGTAGTTAATTTTGTGAAGAAAAACATATTCTCGAGGTTTGGGACTCCACGTGCCTTAATTAGTGATGAAGGGACACATTTCTGCAATCGGTTGTTGAATAACCTTCTAGCCAAATATGGGGTCTGCTAGTTGCCACGGCCTAACATCTGCAAATAAGTGGACAAGCCGAAGTGTCAAACAAAGAATAAATGAGATATTGGAGAAGACAATGAGTGTGAACAGGAAAGATTGGGATGCAAAGCTAGATGATGCCTTGTGGGCATATAGAACTGCATACAAAACACCAATTAGAGCGTCATCATATAAGCTGGTTTATGGTAAGGCATGTCACTTGCCGGATGAACTTGAACATAAGGCGTATTGGGCGATTAGAAAGTTGAATACGGACTTTGAAGCCACAGGCAAGAAGAGGCTCTTGCAGTTAAATGGGTTAGATGAGTTTAGGATGCACTCCTATGAAAATGCTACGCTTTACATGAAGAAAACAAAAAGATGGCATGACAAGCATTTCAAGCCACGTCACTTTGAACCGAGGAAAAAGGTACTATTGTTCAATTCTAGGTTTAAGCTATTTCCTAGGAAGTTAAAATTGAGGTGGTCAGGCCTATTTGAGGTGGTAAGAGTCAGTCCTTATGGTATAATTGAGTTGCATGCTTTAAATGGTGAAAGAAAAGTTTTAGTGAATGGGCAAAGAGTCAAGCACTGTTGGGGAGGTGTCATTGATCATCAGAAGTCCAAAGTAATACTCGCTGATGAGTAAGTGAGGCCCTGTGTCGTACCATGACGTTAAATCAGGCGCTTGTTGGGATGCAACCTAATGTTTATTGCTTTCATATCTTAGCTTTTCAAATTATTTTTAGTTAAAGTAGACTAGAGGTTTTGTTTTCATTGCAGGCATAGAAATCATAAGTAGAATTTTGTTGGATGTGTATAATGGATGTAGTAAGTGCTCGGGAGGATCAGTGATTTCATTCAAAAACAAATTTGCGGAGAAGTAGCGCCCATGCCAGTGCCAAGTGCTACCTGGGGCGTAGAAAACAGAATCGATTTCCCCCTCAGCGCCAGGCCTAGCGCGACACGCTGGGCTGGGGGTGGCCGGTTAGTTTTATTATTTTTTTTCTTTTTCGTTTATTATTTAACCCACTACCCACATAACCCGACCCAAATACCCACCAACACTCACATAATAAAGCATACCCAATAACCCAACCCATTCCCACTCAAATTAAAAATCACTCTAACCCCTTAACCCTTATCTCTCTCTCTCTCTCTCTCTCTCTCTCTCATCCGTATCTCTCCCTCTCAAACCCCCTCTGTCTGCTACTTTCGCCCTCCCTCTCTTAATTTTTCAAAGTTTCTCTTGATTTCATCTTCAATCCCCTGGGTATGCTCCCTTTTCTCCCTTATTTTTCTATTTTGTAAGTTATAATCTCATCCCCCAACCCAAATTCCCCCATAGTTGCTTCTTAGAACTTTGTTTCTATGGTGGGTGGCCCCAATGTGAAAGAAATTGGTGGTCAAAAATTGGTTGTTGTGTTGTATACGGAGTAGTAAACTACAATTTCCTCTACTTTGTTAAAATTTAGGAGGGCCACCATATTCCACCATTGTTGAATTGATTTGCACACACTTAATGCCTACCACGTGTTTGATAAAATGCTTGAAGGAGTAAATTGTACACCGGTGAAGTATGAGTAGCCGAGTATAGTTGTATGTGATATCGGGCTAAGTGTGGTGTGTTTAGGGGGTGGTTTTACATAACCTGAAGGTTGTCTTTAATGTTCACATGCCATAACCATGCCACCCACACCATGTATTTTATATTATGTATGTTGTATCATTTTGTTAGAGTTAGCTAGTGTAGTGTATTAGTCGTAGAGATTGAGGACCATGTGTTCCTTGCTTGCCTTAAGGCTAAGTCACTTATCCATGCCCGACTACTTGAATTGTGTGGCATAGTTAGTGAATTATAATTGTGTGGCATGGGAAAGTCATGAGTACCAATCGCCTTGTGGTGCAACATTTGTGCGCTTTAAACCAATATTGTGAGTATATTACATCGAGCCTTTGGTTTTAAGTGTTGGGTCATCTTTGACTCTCCTGATAACCTTAGGAGGAATTCTATATTCATTCTTACATTCATGATTATTGTGTTTCAGGTTGCTATGGATCGTGACGGTGCGAACAAGGGCAAAGGAGTGGGGAAGTCCTCTACCACTGATCCCCCTCCTTAAAAGCGCAAGCAAGGGGAAGGGTCATCTCGGCAAGCTAAAGGGAAGCAGGTTGCCAATGGATCAAGGAGAGCACCTTCGGGTCCAAGGCCCTACTTGGATCTGGTTCGGGAGGACGCCATCCATTGGTATCATAGCTTTGAGCCATATGGGCAGTACGTCTCGAAAATGGGAATCAACATGAAAACTGTGGAGAAGAACTTCTCGGATGTGCTAGGCCGGTTGAGAGAAATGAAGATGGATAAGTTCCTAGAGTGCCCGGGACATGAAAATTTGAGCATGGTAAGGGAACTCTATGCAAATTGGAATGTGTACCTATTCATGTTTGGGTCCGAGGAAAGGAAGTTCCACTGGATAGGGATTCCTTATGCAAATGCTTGGGAGTTTATTGCCCTAACACGCAATGGCTGCAAAAGTTTGTCAAATGCCCAAACTACCAGGCTATACGTCGCAATCTATGTGGCGTCGATTCTAATGCGAAGTTGACAAGAACTAAGGGTGATGCCCATCTTGAGATGATCCGCTTTGACTTCAACAAGACTACCAAGGTGTGGAAAAACTTCGTGCAAGCTAGACTGATGCCGGTTGAGCACAATAGTGAATGCACTCGAGCTCGAGTGTGTTTGATATTTTTTTTGATGATTGGGCGACCCATCAGTGTGGGTGAGAACATGTTAGGAGAGATGGCCCACATACAATTTGGGAGGAAAATAAAAAGATTCTTCTTTGGCAACTTCTTAACGCAGTACATGCTTTCCTTGGAGGTACCTGAATACCCCGGTTATGATGAGGTTGTGGAGGATCCAAGGGGGTTGATAGACATTACCTCCTTGTTTGCGTCTACGTCCAAGCTAAGCCAGGCGGCGCAGAATGAGAGGAACAAAAACTTCAACAGGTTTCTATATAGCTCCCTGAATGTGATAATGAGCAGGTTGGGCATGACAGATGAGGTGCGTATGCATCTATGCAATGATCTGTCCAGTTCTTCAAAAGAAATGTTGGGAATGCACCTGGCAGTCCCATTCACCCGTCAGAGTATGAAAACACCCACAAAGGCTCAGATGATAAGGATGCTATTGGTGATGACGTCATAAGGCTAATGACTTTGGTGCCTCCGGGTACAGATGATGATGATGATCCCGGAGCTGCGGTTGGTGGGCATTCTAAGGATAAAGGATCCGAGTATGACCCGCATGGGTCCGACTAGCAGGGAGTTCTTCTTTCCACCTTACTTTTCTTTAAATTCGTACATGCATCAGGGACTATGCATAAGCTAAGTGTGGGGTGGGGGAACTACTTTCTGTGATGTAATTGTATAAAACTGTTTTTTTAATTTTTATTTTATTAGTTTTTCTTTTAGGAACCCCTAGTAGACATAGTCCAGCTTTAAAAACAACAGAAAACAAATCAGAAAAAGCTCGAACTTTTTCCGAAGATGGATCTTTTGGACAATTGTTTTGAGGGATTAAAGTCCGATTAAAAACACCAAAAAGTTTTTTTTAGGATAGTTAGGTAGTATCCTTTGGTTTTTCTTTAGGCGTCGGTTCTTTTCCAAGGGTGTAGCTTGAACCGGGTACTTTGTTTTTTTAGGAGTAAGATAGGAAGCAAAATGAGTTGCTTTGAGGTACCTATTAACATGTTTGGTGCTGGTACATTAGGCTATGGCATGTGCTCTGTATTCTTGTTATACTTGATTTGAATTGTGATGACTAAGTAATATAAATAGCCTACTGTGTGGCGCCTTTTCTCAATTGTTTGACTTGTATGTCACCTAGTGAAATACTACTTAAACATTTCTCAACTATATGTGCTTGCTTTAATTAAGAGTTGAACAAAATAGTCTTGATTGAGTCATGTACAATTTGTGTGTGAGGATTGGTGATATTCTATACTATCATGTATAGTCTAGAACTTTTTCTGTGTGTTAATCGAAGCGAAATCATTATGTTGTGCTAGTTTGGAGATGATGTAGGCGTTTCTTGCTTGATCATAGACTTGTAATATAAAATAAAATTTTCCCGTTGCTATCCCCTTTGAGCTTATAGACCTTTTCTTTGGCATCCACATTACAAGTCGTCTCCCTATTTTGTTCTTAATTTGAGCTTGTTGAACCTTTACCTCCGGAGGCACTTAGTCGCTAAAAGAAGTAAGGAGAGATTGGGAAGTAGCTTTTGAGTGGAACCATGGAAGGGCCCTTAAGGTGCATTAAAGTTGTGAAAAGTACCACTAGTCGATGTACCTTAATGTATGGAGTGTGTGTAGAGAAAAAAAAGAAGAAAAATTGCAAGAACAAAATACAAATAATGAAAAAAATACACACCTCCTCATCTTACTAATTCGTGCTAATGGGTCAGTAAAAGTGATTAATTGAAGAATATGGCTATGTTGTATATGGTTTGTGGTGAGTGAATTGTTTGGGAGTGTAGTGTATTAAAGTGCTTAAGAGGGTTAATCACTATTCCTAAATGTATCATATCCATCCCTTAGCCTACATTACAACCCATAAAGTCCTAATCGATCCTAGACTAGACTAGCTTAGATTAGTAGAGATGTACACCGCGTGCAAGCTTATGGTACGACAACGAGATGCACATGAATTCCGTGTGAGAGTGTGAAACTTTTGTTAAAATTGTGTGATGTCCCTAAATTATGTTCAAAGTCATACTTAAATGTGTGGACTATTCTATATTCGCTCTTTTGTTTGTTGGTGAGGGCACATGATCTCATGACGGATTAATAATGTGTTAACTTCTCTTGCTGGTTGAGTGCACGAGTTGAGGGCGCTTAGTGGTAGCGAGTCGGCTCTTGAGGTAGGGTGATTATGGATAGGTTGATTGAATTGATAAATGGAAATGTTTATACTCGAGCATGTTCAAAACAGGAAGAATGTGAATTTCGTGTGTTCATGCTTGATTGTCGGTATCGACCATAGTCAAGGGTAGAGTGTATTATTGAAGAACTGAATTGCTCCTCTCTATTTGAGATGTACGTTGTTGGGGTGTAGTAAATTGTAAGGCCCCGTGAAATTTTGCAAAGGAAAATAAAAATAATATTTCATGGTGCCGGACTAGGCTTACGTGTTTGTGAATTGTAGAAATTCTTGCCGCGGCTCGGACTTTTTGGGTTGAACAATGCACCGAAAAATAAAGGAAAACTTTTGGCGCAAAAACACATTTCTATGGTGCATTATGCGACCGCAGAATCACTCTGCGGGCCGCATAATGGCCGCAGAAGTGAGGCAGAAGAGTGTCAGCTTGGATGCAATTATGCGGTCGACTATGCGACCGCATAACCATTCTGCGGTTCATTATGCGTCCGCAGAACAGTTATGCGGACCGCATAGTGACCGCAAAAACATGCAGATTTTTGGCCGTTTTGGTCAGCAATTATGCGACCGATATGCGGTCCGCATATTGATTATGCGATCGCATATGCGATCGCAGATCCTATTCCGAAACTTCATTTTTGAGTTTTTTAAACCCGACCCTATTTCGTTAAATACACTCTTTGGGCCATTTTTGAGCTATAATCTGATATTTTAGAGTGAGACAGAGTGCCCTAGAGTGAGAAGGTGTTTTTCAATAATTGTTCTTCCATTCTTGCTCAAGTTTTGGAAGATTAAGAAGGGAAACTCACTAGGTCATCATCCTAGAGGTAAGATTCTACACCCTAACCCCTAATTTCAGAATTATCTGAAAATGAGTAATTAACAAGATAAATATTGGGCGTGAGAGTTGTTTATTTTACATGCATGTGATATCAAGAGGTGTAGGAAGATTGTTGAACTAGGCATGGTAAAGATTGGGTTGTGGGATGATGGAATTCTCCATAAAAGGACCTTGAAACCTTATGCACACCTAGTGTTTGATAAAATGCTTAAATGAGCTAGAACCATGATCATCTTATTAATTTTGGTTCAATTTGTTATATTTCTAAAATAGATTGAAGTTGCTAAGAATTCCGAAACATTTAGAGTGTAAGGAATCTCAAGTGAGGTATGTTGGCTAAACTCTTCTTTAAGAATTGGAATTCCTATTATTCTTGTAAGTTCCAAGATGCTGATAACAAATCGAGTATTCCGATAAGTTTTGTGATAAAGATATATGTTCAATTCGTCTTTCAAATGCTCTTATCATATTGCATTATAATTTGAGGATGTGTTCCAAACTATGGATTGTGTATCCACATGTTATAATTTCATGTCGTGATATTTATGAAAGTTATTATGCCAAGTTGTGTAGAGAATGGGATTGTGATACACCTCCACCCGCATATATTGGGGTGAGGTAACATGACCGCTTTGTGTAGGGATTATGGTATTGTGGGACTGCACCTCCACCCGCATACATTGGGGTGAGGCGGTACAACCGCTTTGTGTATAGTTTTGGTATTGTTGTGGCACCACCACCCCTCCACACACACACACACA
>AWOL01S0044645.1:79255-195007 GCA_000715115.1 Nicotiana otophora | reverse complement strand
ATAAGCCCATGGATCTTTAAAAATTTTAATTTATAAATTAATAAAATAACATAATAACACAAAAAAATATAAAATATAAATTAAAAGTTAAAAATTAAAAGCAAATTAAAGGAACTCATAGAAAAAAAATATCTAGCATGATTCTTAAGTATAACTAATGCATACAAATCACGTATAACGTCTTTAACTTTCAAATAATTAAAAACTTACAATTTCTTTAAAAACAAATGGTCAAACTCCACATTTTACCTTGCTAAAAGTAAATAATTAATAAAATCTTATTCGTACGATAATTAAAATATTACTCCTTCATGAATAAATACAAATTAGTTTAACATATCAAATTAATAAAAGTGTATAACAAGGAGGGATAAATGAACTAAGACACAACCAATAATAAGTGAAGATATTATGCTCAAGCTTCATATTTCTATCGATGAATAGAACCTTTATCATTAATTTGTTAAAGAATTTTGAAGGTCAACGCTATTAATTAGAAAATTCGACACGTGTTTTGCGTTAGAACTGTTAGGCGATCCCCGAGCGTTGGGCATTAGGCTTGTTTAGGGCGCACAATCGGGTGCTTGGGGCGTAAGCCTCACAGAACTAAGCCCCATACATGAGTCCCGGGGCGTTTTGCAAGTGCCCCACCCAGGGGCGAGTCCGAGAAATGCCTTTTAAAACACTGATATATATATATATATATATATATATATATATGTATTGGGGTGAGACGACATAGCCGCTTTGTGTTGGTATTGGTATCGTTGATGCATTTCCACCCGCATACATTTGGGTGAGGTGGCATAGCTTCTTGGTGTAGGTTATTGGTACTGTGGTTATACATCCACCCGCATACATTGGAGTGAGGCGGCAAGGCCGCTTGAGTAGACTTGTGGTATTGTACTTACACCGCCACCTGCATACATCGGGTGGGACAATGGGACCGCTTTGTGTGAAGATGGTTATAGAGGATCTCATCTTAAATCCTATAAATGATATTGATAGCTCTTAATAAGCATGCTCTAGTTTAAACAGTTAGCTACATCATGCTATTGTCGCCCTGATTCATCATATTCATATTGTATTTCTAAATTCTTAAATTGGTGTTTGGTTTTCATACTAGTACTATTCGACGGTACTAACGTCCCTTTTGCCAGGGGCGCTGCATCTTTAAATGGATGCAGGTAGTTCCACAACAGGAGGTATTGATCAGTGATAGCAGTACACCTTCTTTCCAGCTGACTTGGTAAGCCCCACTTCATCTCGGGATCATGTATCTTTTATTTTTTGTGTATTCTGTTTGAGGTATAGTCGGGGCCTTGTTGCCGCTATTATCATTGTACTCTTATTTATCTATAAAGGCTCCGCAGACATAATGTGGGTTGTGTATTGGTATTAAAAAATACAACTATATTATGTTATGGTTGTATTACTTGTCCCATTTGAGACTTTAAAAATGATGAAAACTATTGGTAATGAATTGGTATTGTAGACATGATCACATTTTTGTCTAATTAAGGAAAATATGTATTATCTTCGTTCGTGGATGGGTTTGGGTAGAAGGAAATCTAATAGGCTTGCTCGGTCGGGTAGACTCGGTTGAGCGCCGGTCGCGCTCCTCGATTTTGGGGCGTGACATTAATAGTCCCATTGCTCGAGGTCGAGCAAGAGTCTAAGTGTGGGGTATTGATAATTGGCTTAAAGTATGCATATTTATATGCATATTGCCTCGCATTTTACTCATGTTTCCCAGATTTCAGATATGAATTGTAATGATTTGTGCTAATTCGTGGTATTCTTTTGTGTAGGAATCGTACGGAGGCAGTGTGAGACGAATGTGCGAGATTGGAGGCAAAAAGGAACGAAATGGGAAAAAGGCCACAGAGTAGCGCCCGGGCTAGCGTGGTGCGCTAACTGTGGCGCAGAAGGCAGAATCTTAAAAAGTCCCAGCGCCAGGTCTAGCGCCCCACGCTACCCTGGGCGTTGATGATGGAAATTTCTCCTACCTCGACCGGGACAAGGCTATTTCGACCCAAGACCCCCCCCCCCCAACTCGTATAAAAAAAAGCCTAAACCTATTTTGAGGGGAGAGATGCCACTTTGAGGAGCAAATATAAACGCGGAACATTCAGGAGTAAGGATTCTCAGTCTTTCTTCATCTTTTCTTAGTATTCTCAATTATTCAACATTTGTGAATTTTTTTTGATCTTATCATAAGTGGCTAAAATCTATCGTTCTTGAGTTGTGAATTAGCCATGAATATTGTTGTTTGACGTTTACTTAACCTTGATTACAATTGGTAATATATGGTTGTTTCTTCAATTCTTTGAGTAATTGCTTAATTGTCTGACCAATAAAAAGGTTCTATTTACTATCTATGCTATGCTTGGGAAAGCTACGTCTAGATTAGAGACGAATTAAAGAGGGCATGATCTTAACTCTGAGTGGGGGGAGGATTTGTGGTTAGGATAGGAATATAGCTAGTCACCATACTTTATTGAATATCGTAATCTTAATTCGTCCTTAATAGATTGATTCCATAGGAATATAGGCGTTAATTTATTTTGAATAAGCGAGTAGTAATTCGGGAGAATACTACGAGAGTAATTATTCGATTAATTAGCAACCATGAGTGAATTGTATGAAAGGGAGTATTAATTGGAACACAATAGAATTGGTGAAATGATCTCAACCCTGGAATATTCGTTTTCACTGAATACACAACAACTATTTTGTTGCTTGATTAATTAGTTACTTGCTAGAATTATTGCTTAGTATAATCACACTTTTGAACTCTGATTAACTCGACTGAATAATAATCTTTATGAAACTAGTGGGTAGTTAACACAAGTCTCTGTGGGTTCGACACTCGATTTATCACTTAATTACTTTTACGACCATGTATACTTGCGTGCACGTTTGGGAGCAATATCTATGCACACTCTGCTTCATACTTAATTTCGATGCGCTTTTATATTCTAAAATGGTCAATCATAATATATTGTTTATCTTTACAAATATTACATTCTTAATGTAACAAACAAAACAATCATTTACAATGCATCAATAATATTACTGCGCACTTTATTGTTGATATACTTTATGGATGAGCATACTCTTTCCATAGGTAAAATCAAATTTAATTGCAGAAGTAATCAACCTACTACATCGCGCTCCTTTGTGCTTTCTTATATTTTCGGTTTAGCTTTGAAAATTGATTATCGTTATTGATGTAATACTAATTTTCAATGCAATTAAATTTATAATTGATAATGTATTCACATATTTTGTTTAACGCTTTTCAGTTGAACATTCCCAAGGATCAGCAAAAGTAACCTCATGAAATTTAAAGGGAAAAAAAGTTGAAATATGTTATAAGTCAGTCACAAATAGTCTATATTGATTCAAGTCACCAAAAGGAGAAGAAAGAATCTTGATGCATATTTAATGGTGTTAATAAATAAATGGAAGGCGAGAAGGGTTTACTGTAGATGTTGACCTGTTGGGGATAGAAGCTTGGTTTGAAAATTGGACCAATGGTTCAAATTTGGTGCCTAAAATATGTTCTATCGTGGAGAGAGAAGTAAAGGGTTTTAATTAGAACAAGAAGGAAGGTGGGGCCTTAGGGAGGTTTGGCGGGGAAGCTACTGAAAAGAAAGTTAAAAAATGGAAAACATAAGGTGCCCCGATGCAACATTTGGGTTAATGGGGTTCCCCTAAAATATATAACAACTATTCACAGTATCTTCTAGGTATATACACAATATCACGTCAAAATTTCTGAGCTTAACGGGTGTCGGTGATCCCTCTAAAGTCTAAACACAACGTAGGTCCGCCTATCTACAATTAATAGTAGAATGCAAATATTTTATTCTTTTTTCTACAAATGAAGAAATTAAGTGAAAAATAAAAGTATAATTATTTACCATGTGGGTGATCAAAGGAGAAGCATACCGTAGAGAAATAAACTTTTGTGCCCAAACGCTAACTCATAAAGTGAGGATTGTTCAAGATACCAGAATTTTCACTAAGGAGTGTCAAAATTTGAATAAGTAAACAGAGGAAAAAGTCAAAGGGATTCAATATATAGTATATATATAAATAATAATTTTTTTACTTGTTGGAACAACGTATTTTTAGGTGAAGAGGTGTCAATTAATACTGTTGGAGCCGTGTGCCTCCATCACTGCATATAAGGAATCCAAGAAACTCATATCCAACTGATGCAGGGATTCAACAAAACGTGACTTCACATAGGAAGATGAGAGAACTCAAAACTTCCATTCGCTCATTCCTTCTCGAGTACGGTCAATATACCAGTAATAACATTTCATTCGAAAGCCTTAACCATGACTAGTTAAAACATAGATATTTTGTGACTGAGTGCATTGGAGTCCATACAATGCTCGAATGCCACGATATAGGAATGTAGCCAGGTATGGTAATGATGAAAACTTATCGACATATTTCTTCTTTCGTATACTGAATCACTGATAAATGTAGGCTTGATTAAAAAAGAATAGTAAGAGTAAGTGGGAAGTTGGTATGAACTTGTATTGATTGAACTCAAAATACAATTATCGTGAAGGATCTAAGAACTGGACTAGGAAAGTACACTGAAAATGGCAATGGAACAGTAAAGAAATGGGGAAGGGTTCGAGACAAAACTATCCAAAAAAGAAAATATTCAAGTTCATACATAATCCTATCATTCTAGCCTTGCTGGATATTTATAGAAGCATAAGTTGCATCAGAAGGTAACTTGCGAGTCCTCCACTATATCTAACAGATTTTGCAGACCTTGTCATTTCTTTAGATTGGGGACCACGAAATTCTACAAATATTTGAGAGGGTGTATGGCACGTGCACTGCGTCTAGTACCCCCTAGTATCTCCTGTGGGTTCATAATATTTCCATCCCCATGGAGATGAACCTTGTCCTCAAGGTTCAAGTTAGGGAACTTTTGAAGTAGAGTTAACTTATCTTCCCAGGTAGCATCTGATTTAGGCAATCCAGTCCATTGAACTAAGCATTGGTCAATTTGATGGCCACCTCTAAAGATAATGCGATGTTGCAAAACATATTCAAGCTGGAGCAACAAGGAATTAGATTGATCCAAAAGATCAATTGGAGTTATCTGTTGAGCAGGTTTGCCGATACATTTGCGCAAACCTGAGACATGGAAGACAGGGTGAATTCTCGAAGAGGCAGGCAAATCTAATTTGTAGGCAACCTCTCCAATTCTTTGAGTGATCTGGAAGGGACCAAAATATCGACGACTTAGTTTGTTGTAGCGTTGTAAACGGATGGAAAGCTGTCAATAAGGTTTGAGGCAAACATAAACCTAGTCACCCACATTAAAAATAATATCGCATCTTCCTTTGTCAGCTAAAGCTTTCATTCGATCCTGAGCTTGTTTTAGATTAGCTTTCAAAATAGCTAATGTTTCATCTCGTTGATTAAAGGTTTGAATCACAGTCTGGTTGGAGGAACTATCAACAAGGAACCTTGCAATCATTGGAGGAGGTCTGCCGTAAACAACTTCAAATGGAGTGAGTTTAGAACTTGTCTGAAATGAAGTATTGTACCAGAACTTTGCCTAGGGAAGAAGTTTGAACCAAGCGGCAGGTGTATCACCAGTGAAGCAACGGAGGTACATCTCTAAACATTTGTTGAGTGCTTCTATTTGGCCATCAGATTGAGGGTGGTAGGCAGAACTTTTAGCCAATTGGGTACCATGCAATCTGTTAACTTCTTGCCAGAATTCAAATAAAAAGATAGGATCACGATCAGTAATGATCTTGATAGGAAAACCATGTAAGCGAATGAACTCCTGAATAAAAAGTTCAACAACCTTTTGACTAGTAAGATTAGGTGGAAGACTAATAAAATGCCCATATTTAGAGAGTCTGTCCACAATTACTAAGATGGCATTCTGTCCACTAGACGAGGGTAAACCAGTGATGAAATCCATTGACATTTCTTCAAAAATTGTAGAAGGAAGTGGAATTGGCTGGAGAAGACCTACAAGTTTTAAGGCTGAATCTTTCATCTGGTGACAAATTTGGCATGCTTGGACGAAGGTCTTGACATCTGAACGCATACCCGACTAAAAGAAGTTAGAGGAGAGCCTGTGAAGTGTTCGGGAAATGCCTGCATGACCCCCTATTTTGGAAGCATGAAACTCATGTAAAAGTTACTGACGCAGCGCATCATCTTTTGGAATCACAAGCCTATTTCGTTATAGTAAAAGACCCTTCTGAAATGTAAAATTGGGAAGGGAAGTGGAATCTTCAATAAGCTGTTGTTGGAGATGAAGTAGATCAGGATCAGAAGTATTCAATTGCCTCAATTTCTCAATCAATTCAAACTCAATAACAGCCATCGTGAGAGATTGTAAAGCAGGCACACGCGAGAGAGCATCTGCAGCAGAATTAAGTTTTCCAGGACGATATATTATGTCAAAATCATAGCCTATAAGCTTGCTTAGCTAATGTTGTTGCTCAGGGGTTTGAATAACCTGATTGGTAAGAGCTCGAAGAGGCTGCTGATCAGTGATGATTAAAAACTTAAGACCCAACAAATATTGCCGCCATTTCTGGACTGCCCGAGTGATGGCAAACATTTTACGATGGTATGTCGAGGAAACTTGCATCCTTGGAGAAAGTTTTTGGCTAAAGAATTTTATAGGATGGCCATCTTGTGAGATAACAACACCAATTCCACAACCGGATGCATCAGTTTCCACAAAGAAAGCTTTGGTAAAGTTGGGAAGGCAAAGAACAGGGACTGTGCTTAAAGCATGCTTCAATTGCAAGAAAGATTTAGATTCCAAGTCAGACCATTTGAAAGCATCCTTCTTTAAAAGATCGGTTAATGGGGAATCCAGTTGAGCATAGCTTTTGACAAAGAGGCGATAATAGCCTGTGAGCCCCAAGAAACCCCGCACATCTTTGATCGAAGAAGGAGGAGGCCAGAATTCAATGGCCTGAATTTTGGCAGGATCAACCTGTAAGACCTTGGAATAAATTATATGGCCGAGGTAGTCAATGAAAGTCTGTCCAAATTGGCATTTTAAACGTTTGACAACCAGTGAGTTCTGGCGAAGAAGTCAAAAACTTGGGACAAATGATCAAGGTGGTCTAGCAAAGAGTGACTGTAGACCAAAATATCATCGAAGAAAACTAGGACAAAACGACGAAGGAAGGGCTTAAAAATAAAGTTCACGGTGGCCTGAAAAGTAGATGGGGCATTGGATAGGTCGAACGGCATGACGATGAACTCATAGTGACCTTCGTGTGTCCGAAAAGCAGTTTTCTCGATATCAGCAGGGTGTACACGGATTTGGTGATATCCTCTCAACAAATCCAACTTAGAAAAGAAGCGAGCACCCAGTAACTCATCAAAGAGTTCATAAATTATAGGAATTGGAAAGAGATCTTTGATAGTAATAGGGTTCAAAGCCCGGTAATCAACACAAAAATGCCATGTACCATCCTTCTTCCGAACCAAAAGAACAGGGGAAGAGTATGGGCTCGATCTAGGGCGGATAATGCCCGATTATAGAATTTCAGAAACCAATTTCTCCATTTCAGCCTTTTGAAAATGAGGGTAATGGTATGGTTGAACGTTAATAGGGGTGGAGCCAGGAATTAAAGGAATACAGTGATCTTGTGGACGTGTAGGTAGGAGAGATGAGGCTCTAGCAAAAACATCAGAAAAAGAGTCAAGAAGAGTAGAAAGATCTGAGGGATGATCTGATACAGGAGATGGTGTTATGGGAAGGAGTTCAAGGTTAAAGAAGTAGGCAATGGATTCGGTTTCAGAAAGACGGCGTAGTGAAGATAACTGGACTTGCTCCAAAGGTGGGTCAGAACCTGTCCAACAAATTACTCGATTTTTGGCCTCAAATTGAAATGCGCGTTTGGCATAGTCTGTTATTGTTGGACCCAAAGTAGCTAACCAAATAATACCCAAAACTAGATCCGATCCATGGAAATCTATAACAAAGAAATCTGTGGCAAATGAAAACCCTTGAACACTGAGGAAAAACTGACGAACCATACCTTGACATGGTAGGAGGTTGCCATTGCCGACCATAACAGAGGATTTGGAGGAACTTTCAACTGGTAATTTCAAAAATTTAGCAATACAAGTGTCAATAAAATTATGAGTGTTACCTCCGTCGATAAACACATGAACATCAAACCCTTTGATTTGGCCAGTAAAGCGTAGTGAAGCCGGAGTCGAGCCTCCTGACAAAGCTAGATAGCTAATAGTGGGAACCGTGGTATCATCAGGTGGAGCTTGGGTAGGCACCAGCACTGATGGTATATTAGAGGGTGTATCAAAGGACTTTGAAGGAAGGTCCTCAATCGTGGAGTCATCATCATCCAAAAGGAGTAAAAGTTATGGTGTAGAAGAACATTTGTGGTTTCTGTGCCATTTAGCATCACAATTAAAGCAGAGATTTATATCTCTTTTACGTTGCAGATCAGCTAGGGTTAGCTTCTTAAAAGGTACACGACCCACACTAGGAAGGGCGGCTGAGGGTGTAACTGATGGAGAGTAGAAGAAACTAGTGCAGAAGTGTTTGGAAATGTCGAAGACAATTGAGTTGAAGAGTAAAAGATAGGCTTACCAGTCTAATTGGTCCGGGTCGAAGTTAATGAATTAGCATAGCCAAATATCTTTTGTTCTTGTAGAAAGGCCATCCCAATAGAATCATGAAGTTCCGTTGGCCTAAATAATAGCACGCCAGTTTTGATATCTTGTAAACAAGTGTAACAACAACCCCGATTGAATTAAGGTCGTCTGATTAACAAGCTTTTCAAAACGAGTGAGATACTCAGTCACTGAAGAAGTCATCTATAGTTTAGCTAATAAACTCTCCGGTGATTCAATCAATTTAGAACCAAATCGAATCACAAGGGCCTTGGAAAAGTTTTCCCAACTGAAGAGTTGGTGATTGTTGTACATCCATTGATACCAATCTCTAGCGTCACCCTCCAAATAGAACGGACAGATACTAAGATGATTTTCAGCAGAGACATTGTAAAAGTCAAAATATCGATTGGCTTGAAAAATCTAACTCACAGCGTCGGAACCATCAAATCGTGGTAGATCTATGGTGGCCGGTTTATCTCTGCGAAAAGAGCCCAACGGGTTTTGGTTTAACTGTAGGGTATTTTGTGGGGTGGTTTGGTTTTTAGACTGGTTTTGCATATGAGAAAGTTGGGTCGAGATATCTTGAAACAGGGACTGCTGAACCTGCAGGGTAGCATTAATGTTCTAAAAATTTTGGGCATGGGTAGCAATCTGGTCATGAACCAATTTCATGGCATCATCCAAAGTTTTCAGATGAGTTGTTGGAGCTCCGTCACCCATTGTTAGTGGGAGGAGAGGGTCAACGAGAACACCAAATTGGTATGAACCTGTATTGATTTAACTCAAAATACAATTACCATGAAGGATCTAAGAACTGGACTAGGAAAATACATTGAAAATGGCAATGAAACAGTAAAGAAATGGGGAAGGGTTCCAGACAAAACTAGCCAAAAAAGAAAATACTCAAGTTCATACATAATCCTATCATTCTAGCCTTGCTGGATATTTATAGAAGTATAAGTTGCATCAGATGGTAACTTGCGAGTCCTCCACTACCTCTAACAGATTTAGCAGACTTTGTCATTTCTTTGGATTAGGGACCACGAAATTCTCCAAATATTTGGGAGGATGTATGGCACGTGCTCTGCGTCTAGTACCCTCTAATATCTCCGGTGGGTTCATAACAGAAGTCGTAAGTACCTTTTATTGGAAAACAATTACACTCCGTATTCAAGTACTAATGACTTTCAACAGTATTTTTTATCAAGCCTACATTCATCAACATATGGAAGAAGAAATATACTGCTCACATTATTCTTTTATTTTTCTGTATATATCTTTTAGACAAAATTTAAAAGACTGACATCGACCAAAACATGATTACCAAAAAAAGGAGGTGCAATATAAAACCATAGATTAATTCTTTGTCAGACAATCAGTACTTGAGCATGCACCTCACATTACTATAGGGAAAAGAAGAATGGCATTACTTGCGCATATTCTTCATTTCCCTCGGTTATCTAATATAATAATGTGGGGTGATGGCGCAATTAATAGTAATGGTTTCACTTTCCATGAGTAGCCTTTATGTATTACAACTGAGCTTATTGCGGGCTGTCGTTGAAACTTGTAAAGAGTCGCTCTCGATGAAGAATGTTTTTGGAAAACTTGGCTTTGCTCAAGAGAGGTATGTGCTTTATTGCGACAATGAATGTGATATTCATCTTGACAAAAATTCTACATTCCATGACAGGTCTAAACATATTGATATGAGATACTATTAGATAAGAGATGTGTTGGATTGTTGGATTCTAAGTTGCTTGAGCTTGAGATCAAACGTTGCTCATCGTGAAAAGAGTCATCGGTTTTCACTTCCCTTCTTGTCTTGGATGTCAATATCAAACTCTTGCAATAAAATCATCCATCTCATCAACCGAGCTTTGATTCCTTTTTGCTTATAAGATAGTGAAACGCCGCATGATCCATGTGCACAATGACTTTAGCACCCATCAAATATGGGCGGAACTACTAAATAGGAAACATAATGACAAGTAACTCCTTCTTCGTAATGGTATAGTTGACTTGTGCAATATTCATGGTCTTACTAGCATAGTAGACCGGGTGAAAACTTTTGTTGTTACGTTACCCCAAAACAGCTCCAACCGCTACATCACTTGCATCACACATGAGCTCAAATGGAAAACTCTAATTTGGAGATGTAATGATAGGAATTGTTGTCAACTTGAGCTTCAATTGTTCAAAAACTCTCATACAATCATCATTGAAATGAAACTTGGCATCCTTATTGAGGAGTTTTCACAAAGGGTTCACCACTTTAGAAAAATCTTTTATGAATCTCCGGTAGAATCCCGCATGGCTTAAGAAATTTCACACACCCTTTAGCGAGGTAGGAGGTGGAAAAATCACTTCAATCTTTGCCTTATCAACTTCAATACCATTCATTAAACTTTTATGTCCAAGGGCAATGCCATCCTCAACCATGAAATGACATTTCTCCCAACTGAGTACCGAGTTCGTTTCCTCATATCTAGGCAACACCTTGACCAAATTAGCAAGGCAATAACCAAACGAATCCCCAACAACCGAAAGACCTCAAGGTAGTCTTCCACTATGTCCGTAAAAATAGCCATCATACACCATTGAAAAGTTACCGGTGCATTGCACAATCCAAAAGGCATCCGTTTGAAAGAAAATGTACCGTACGGGCATGTAAAAGCGATTTTCTCTTGGTCTTCCAGTGCAACAAGAATTTGGTAGCATCCTGAATAACCATCTAGAAATTAATAGAAAGCACGACCGGCCAACCTATCAAGTATTTGATCCATGAATCTGAGGGGAAAGTGGTCTTTCCTTGTGACTTTATTGAGCTTTTGATAGTCCATATGAAACCCTCCAACTGGTGATGGTTCTTGTAGGTATCAACTCATTCCTGTCATTAGTAACAACCGTCATTCCCCCCTTGTTTAGGACACATTGAACCTGATAAGTCCATGAACTATCGGAAATGGGGGTGAACAACCCCGAAATCCAACCATTTGATAATCTCTTTATTGACCACCTCTTGCATAGGTTCAGTGAGTCTTCTTTGATGTTGAGTAGATGGTTTAGCACCATCCTCCAACTTGATTTTATGCATACAAAATTCGGAGCTTATAACCCGAATGTCCACCAAAGTCCATCCAATAGCTTTCTTCCTCCTTTGTAGGACCGCCAACGTGGAATCCACTTGCACGCTAGTCGAACAAGAAGAAAAAATAACTGGTAAAATAGAATAAGGGCCAATAAACTCATATCGAAGGTGGGGGTGGCAATGGCTTTAACTCACATGTAGGTGGCTCTTCGATTGATGGCTTTGTAGGAGGAGTCTTCCTATTTTCAAGATCCAATGATAACCTTCGGGGTGCATAGTTGTAAAACCCCATTCTTTACAAAGAGTTTACACATTCCATGAAACCACCCATCTCATCATCATCATCAAAATTGAGCAAAACGGCTTTCAACATGTCACCAACATTGATTTTGGCACTAGTATCATTAATAATGACATCGATAACCAAATCCACAAAAGAGCACACCTCATTGCTATTTGGTTGATGCATAGAGTTGCACACATGAAATACTACTTGCTCATCACTAACTCGGAAAATGAGTTCTCCAGATTCAACATCACAAAGGACCTTACCCATAGAAAGGAAAGGCCTTCCAACAATAATAGGCACTTTATAATTAACCTTACAATCGAGAATAGCAAATTCCGCCGGAATAATGAATTTATTAACTCGGACCAATACATCTTCAATCATAGCCAACATTCTTTTCATTGTACGATCGGCCATTTATAACCTCATAGAAGTGGGTCTTGGTTTCCCAATCCTTAAAATTTTAAAAACCGAATAGGTCATCAAATTGATACTCGCCCCAAGATCGTATAAAGCTTTAGCAAAATCGGCACTATACAAGTAATTGTAAAAGAACCGGGATCTTCCAACTTAGGAGCCATAGAATGAAAAATAGCACTGACTTGATGAGTGACCTTGATTATTCAAAGTTTATTTATCTCTTCTTCGTCACAAGATCTGTTATAACTTGGCATAACCGGGCATTTCTCCAAATCTTTCACCAATGGCACATTAATAGAGAGACCTTTCATCATTTGAATGAATTTCTTGAATGGATTCTCACTATTCTTCTTAGCAAGCCTTTGAATGTAAGGAGGTGGAGGCTTTGGCAAGGGTGCCTTAGCCTTTTACACCATCGGATCCGGCATGTCAATGATAGGTTCCTTAGATGGGTTCACCTCTTCTTGGGTCTCTTCCACACCATCCTCAATGTCAATCCGAACTTCATCATGTATTTGAACATCATTTTGTAGGACTTCATCCTCTTGGATCATTTGGTCATCATTTACAATTCATCTTTCATTTGAGGTGGGTGCATTCCCGCCTCTTCCACTTCTTGTGATAACTGCCATGGCATGTCCCATATTGTTACAACCCTTTCGGTTCACTACCATGTCACTTGGTAATGTACCTTTACGAAGAGTATTAGGAGCTTAAGATATTATCCCCATTTGGATTTCAAAATTCCGAATCGATTTGGTATGATAAGCAAGTTGAGCATCCGAATCCGCATTCTTTTCCATCATTTGCTTGAATATGTGCTCAATATGACCCATTTCATTGCTTGTAGAACTTGAATCATGGGAAGGGTAGGGAGGTGAGTTGCTTGTCTGTTGGTACATTGGAGGTCTTTGGAAACCCAAACTCCGATTTGCATAATTGTTGTTGTTCCCCCAATAGCCTTGACTATTACCTCCCCAATTCCCCCACTTGTTGTTGTTATGTCAATTCCCTTGATTGTTGGAGCCCCAATTGCCTTGGTTGTTTTGAGATCTCCATTTATTTTGATTGGAACCTTGGAAATTGCCCCTTTTCCCTTGATAATTGTTCACAAATTGAACTTACTCTATTTGCTCTTGATAAGAGTCATCTTGGTCATAACCACCACCATCTTATGCATAAGTCTCTACTCGGGGTTTTAATTTGGGACCTTTAGTCTGCTTCTTGTTGGCCAAAACACTCTCCCTTTCCATGGTATAGACTTGCTTTGGAGCGTGAGTTTGATGGAGTTGAGACTTAGCAAGTTGAGTCATGGTAGTGGTTAATTCCGCAATAGTTTGCCCATGATCTTGCAATGCTTTATGAAGGTGAATTATGTTGGTATCACCTTAAGGAACATTAACTCGGGATTGCCAAGCCGAAGAGGTATCAACCATCTCATTAAGAATCTCATATGCCTCCGCATAAGATGTTGTCACTAAATTGCCTCCTTCCAATTGATTGACCACATATTTATTCGTCGTATTAATATCACAGTAGAAAGTTTGTTGGATCATGCTGTCGATTATATCATTGTTGGGGCATTCCTTTACCATAGTATGATACTACTCCCAAATCTCATGAAATGGTACATTGGGTTATTTCTTGGAGGCCAATATTTCATCCCGTAGAATTGTCATATGACCGGGAGAGAAGAATTTAGAAATGAACTTTTCCACCAACTCATCCTATGTATGAATAGAATGATTAGGCAAGCGTTCCAACGAGTCTGAGGCCTCCCCCCTTAGTGACAAGGTAAATATCCATAAACCTCAATGCATATTCCGAAATATTTGTTTGTTTGCTTCCCCAACACGTATCCATAAAACCTTTCAAATGATTATAGGCATTTTGATGTGTCGCCCTTGTGAAATAACCTCGTTGCTCAAGCAAAGTGAGCTTCATATTGGTGATTTGAAAGTTGCACACCCTAATGCGATGGGGGACTATAGCACTTGCATACCCTTCATTGGGCAAATTCCAGTATTATGCCATTTGGGGTTGTGGAGGTGGAGGTGGGAGAGTGGAGGCACATTGTCTTGTGCCCACGGCCTCGATGATTTGGTTGGGGAATTTCATTAAGTTGGTCCTCCTATCCATCCACCTCTCCCAATGGTAAGTTTCCAAGCTCGTTGTTTGCCATTAGAAATAGACAATCACTTCAAAAACTTAGAATCATGAAATGTAAAGAAGAAACTCAAGAAACAAACTCAATTATATAGCTAACACTGTAAATTCCCCGGCAATGGCGCTAAAAATTGATCACGTCCAAGTCACATCCCAATAAGGGTTATGAAACAGTTGTTAGCAATGATAATTACCCAACACGATTCGGGGTCGAACCTTAAGGAGTTTAATAAGGTTGTTATGGTAAATACCTAAGTAAGCAACTTGATATAACTCAATTTATCTTTCAAACAAAAATGGTATATCAACTTCACTGATTGAACTAGGATGTTTTGTGATATAAAGTAGCAAACACATAATAAGCAAAATGTTTAAGAAGCTGTAACAAATGAAGAAAAGCTTAGAGTTTTAATTTTAACCTAGGTGTAAACCTAATGGATAAAGTCAATTATAGTTGCTTGATAGATCAGGGTTGTTATGACTCTCAATACTCAAGTACTCACTCAATACGTGTAACGACCCGACCAGTCGTTTTGTGTAATTGTGCCCCGTTTCCCCTTTTGATGCTTCACACTTGTGTAATTTTGGTTTTATGACTTACGAGGTTAATTGATTTCATTCCCGAAAGGTTTTGGATTGATTTTGACCCTTTGATTCTTGGCTTAGAAGCCTTAGTTGATTATGTTGACCAAACTTTGACTTTTGTGAAAATGACCCTGAAATGATGTTTTGATGGCTCCGATAGAGTCGTATCATGATTTTGGGATTGTGCGTATGCCCAAAATCAAATTCGGAAGTCCGTAGGTTGATTTGTATTTTTGCTGCCGAAAGTTGGCAATTTGAAGTTTAAAAGTTTGACCTTAGGTTGACTTCTGGCTATCGGGTTCGAAATTTGGTCTTGGGACTTGGAATAGGCCCGTTATGCTATTTAGAACTTGTGTGCAAAATTTGGTGTCATTTGGAGTTGATTTGATAGTATTTAGACGCTTTAGTTGCAATCCTAGAAGTTCTTAGACTTTTCTTTAAAATCCATGTATTTTGATGTCCGATTTGTAGTTATAGATGTTATTTTTGTGTTTTGATCATGCGGTCGAGTTCGTATGATATTCTTATACTTGTGTTAGATGTTTGGTTTGGATCCCCGAGGGCTCGGATAAGTTTTGGATGTGTTTCGAAAAGGTTTGGACTGAAAATGGGTTGCTGGTGTGTTGGTGCTGTAGTGTCGCAATTGCGAGCATCGGCATTGCAATTGCGAACATGACAGGGGAGGCTCATGTATTGAGAGACTTCCTTGATCTATTCCTAGCAGATCTTCCGTGCATGCCGCCCGATAGGGATATCGATTTTGGTATTGACTTGTTGCCGAGCACTCAACCCATTTCTATTCCACCATATCATATGGCACCAATGGAGTTGAAGGAGTTAAAGGAACAACTTCACAAGTTGCTTGATAAGGGTTTCATCCGGCCTAGTGTGCCACCTTGGGGTGCTTCGGTTCTATTTGTAAAGAAGAAGGATGGATCAATGCAGATGTGTATTAATTATAGACAGTTGAAAAAGGTCACAATGAAGAATAGGTACCCATTACCACGCATTGATGACTTATTTGACCAGCTTCAGGGCGCCATAGTGTTCTCAAAGATTGATCTAAGGTCAGTGTATCATCAATTGAAGATTCGGGATCCGAATATGTCGAAGATTGCCTTTAGGACTCGGTATGGTCACTAAGAGTTTCTAGTGATGTCATTTGAGCTGACCAATGCCCCAACAATATTTATGCACTTGATGAATAGTGTATTCCATCCATATCTTGACTTATTCATCATTGTGTTTATTGATGACATCTTCGTGTACTCTCGCATCCGGGAGGATCGTGAGCAGTATTTGAGGATCGTGCTCCAGACCTTTAGTGAGAAGAAGTTGTGTGCAAAATTCTCCAAGTGTGAATTCTGGCTTGATTCAGTGGCATTTTTGGGTCATGTGGTGTCTAGTGAGGGGATCAAGGTAGATCCGAAAAAGATTGAAGTAGTTCAGTTTTGGCCCAGACCGTCTTTAGCTACTGAGATTCGTAGTTTCCTTGGTTTGGCTAGATATTATCACTGTTTGGTAGATGGTTTCTCATCAATTGCTGCACCTTTAACTAGATTGACCCAGAAGGGTGATCCTTTTAGATGTTCCTAGGAGTGTGAGGCGAGCTTGCAAAAGCTCAAGACTTCTTTGACTACAGCCCCAGTGTTGGTGTTCCCTACGGGTTGGGGGTCTTACACTGTGTATTGTGATGCATCACGTATTGGGCTTGGTGTGGTGTTGACGCAAGATGGTAGGGTTATTGCCTACGCTTCTCGGTAGCTGAAGGTTCATGAGAAGAATTATGCGGTGCACAACTTGGAATTGGCAACTATTGTTCATGCATTGATGGTTTGGAGGCACTATTTGTACGGTGTTCCATGCGAGGTCTATACCGACCACCGGAGTCTCCAGCATCTGTTCAAGCAGAAAGATCTCAATTTGCGACAACGGAGATGGTTAGAGTTGCTGAAAGACTATGATATCACTATTCTATATCATCCTCGGAAGGCCAATGAGGTGGCCGATGCCTTGAGTAGAAAGGCGAAGAGTATGGGTAGTTTGGCATATACTAGCATGGATGTTTAGGCTTTGGCCAATCAGTTCGTGAGGCTGGATGTTTTAGAGTCCAGTCAGGTCCTTGCTTGCGTGGTTTCTCGGTCTTCTTTATATGAGCGCATCATAAAGCGTCAGTATGACGACCCCATCTGCTGTCCATAATGACACGGCACAACATGGCAATGCCAAGGAGGTTTCTATCGGAGATGATAGGGTGTTCCGGATGTAGGGCCGGATATGTGTGCCCAATGTGGATGGGTTATGTGAGTTGATTCTTAAGGAGGCCCACAATTCGAGGTATCCATTTATCCGGGTGCCGCTAAGATGTATCAGGATTTGAGGCAGTACTATTGGTGGAGGAGAATGAAGAAAGATATAGTGGAGTATGTAGCTTGATACCTGAATTGTCAACATGTGAAGTATGAGCATCAGAGGATGGGCGTTTTGCTTCAGAGACTTGAGATTCCCGAGTGGAAGTGGGAGCGTGTTACCATGGATTTTGTTGTTGGGCTCCCATGTACTTTGAACAAATCTGACGCAGTATGGGTGATTATGGACAAGTTGACCAACTCGGTTCATTTCATTCTAGTGGTGACTACCTATTCTTTAGAGCAGCTGGTTTAGATCTATATCCGTAAGATTGTTTGTCTCCACGATGTGCCGATGTCCATTATCTTCGATCGAGGCACGCAGTTCATATATCATTTTTGGAGAGTTGTGCAATGTGAGTTAGGAACACAGGTTGAGTTGAGTACATCATTTCACCCCCATACGGACAGGGAGTCAGAGTTTACCATTCATATATTAGAGGATATGCTTCGTGCATGTATTTTGGATTTCGGGGTTCTTGGGATAAGTTCTTGCTGCTTGCAGAGTTCACCTACAACAATAGCTACCAATCGAGTATTCATATGGCTCCTTATGAGGCCCTATATAGGAGGCGGTGCCGTTCTCCTTATGAGAAAGTTAAGTTGATTCAAGATCGGCTTCATACAACACAATCTAGACAGAAGAGTTATACAGATCGGAAGGCTCGTGATGTAGCATTTGTGGTTGGAGAGAGGGTTTTACCCCGATTGCATATATGAAAGGTGTGATGAGGTTCGGGAAGAAGAGAAAGTTGAGCCCTAGGTACATATGTCCTTTTGAGATCCTTGAGAAAGTTGGTGACGCGGCCTAAAAGATTGCATTGCCACCCATCCTATCAACGGTCCACTCGGTGTTCCATGTTTCTATGATCTGGAAGTATTATGGTGATCCGCCCCTGTATTAGGATTCAGCTCAGTCCTATTGGACAAGGATTTCACTTATGTTCAGGAGCCGGTGGCCATCTTGGACAGGCATGTCCGAAAGTTGAGGTCAAAGAGTATTGCTTCAGTGAAGGTTCAATAGAGGGGTCATCCGGTGGAGGAGGTGACCCGGAAGAGTGAGTACGACATGCGGAGTCGTTATCCTCACACTTTTATCACTTAAGGTATGTCTATATGAATGTTTATTTTAAGAGGGGGAGAAATTAACGACCCGACCAGGCGTTTTGTGTAATTGTGCCCCGTTTCCCTTTTTGATACTTCACACATGTGTAATTTTGGTTTTATGACTTACGGGGTCAATTGGTGTTATTCCGGGAAGGTTTTGGGTTGATTTAGACCCTTTGCTTCTTGGCTTAGAAGCCTAAATTAATTATGTTGACCAAACTTTGACTTTTGTTAAAATTACCTTGGAACGGTATTTTGATGGCTCCGATAGCTTCGTGTCGTGATTTTGGAATTGGACGTATGCCCGGAATGGAATTCGAAAGTCCGTATGTTAATTTGTGTTGTTTTTGCTGAAAGTTGGCAATTTGAGGTTTAGAAGTTTTACCGTAGGTTGACTTTTGGCTATTAGGTTTGAAATTTAGTTTTGAGACTTGGAATAGGTCCATTATGCTATTTAGAACTTGTCTGCAAAATTTAGTGTCATTTGGAGTTGATTTGATAGTATCCATACGCATGGTTGCAATTCTAGAAGTTCTTGAGCCTTTCTTTGAAATCCATGCGTTTTGATGTCCGATTTGTAGTCTAGATGTTATTTTTGTGTTTTTATCGTGCGAGCGAGTTCGTATTATTTCTAGACTTGTGTAGATGTTTGGTTTGGAGCCCCGAGGGCTCAGATGAGTTTCAGACGTGTTTCAGATAGATTTGGACTGAAAATAGGTTGCTGGTGTACTGGTGCTACAATTATCGCAATTGCGAGCACCAGCATCGCAATTGTGAACATGACATGGGAGGCTCTGGTATCGCAATTGCGATACCTAGTTCGCATTTGCGAAATTAGGCAAAATTGGGTTGTTTTGCAATTGCGATAATTATTGTCGCATTTGCAAAGGGGACACGGTTCGTAATTGTGAACCCATGGACGCATTTGCGAAGTCCCCTTAGTCTGTCACTGACCGCAATTGCAAAACTTAGTTCGCAATTGCGAACCCATTGTCGCAATAGCGACATTTGCAAATGAACATAGGGGCTGGAAAGTCGGGATTTAGTCTCATTTCTCATATTTTAGAACCCTAGACTCGGTAGGAGGCGATTTGGAGAGGGGAATTTCATCTACAAATATTGGGCAAGTCATTCTAATCAATTTCCAACTACATTTTATGATTAAATCTTCGATTTAACATCAAATTTATGAGAATCAAAGAGGAAAATTGGGAATTCTTGTCAAAGTTTTGAAAAATGATGATTTGAGTTTGGGAGTCGATTTGGACTCAGATTTGAAAACAAAACACATATATGGACTCGTGGGGTTATGTGTAGTCGGAATCTACCCTTAGACCTGGATTTTGATTAGGCGAGCCCGGGGTTGACTTTTGTTGACCTTTTGGAAAATGTGTAAAGATCATAGATTTATATATTGTAATTGAATTCCCTTGCATTGTTTGATGATAATAAGTCGTTTTTGCTTAGATTTGAGTCGTGTGGAGGCAAAGTTTTAGGGAAAAGCTATATTCGAGGGTTGAGTTAGCCCAGTTAAGGTAACTGTTTTGCCTAACTCTGTGTGGGGTAACTACCCCTTAGGATTTGGGTTGTTTGTGCTAATTGTACTATTAGGAAGACGTGTACACATGGTAACGAGTGTGTACACATGCTATATGTGGTATTTTGACCGGTTTAGACCTTCAGACTTCTTTCATGCTTTTACTTGAATTTGTTACAACACGTTACATATTTTATTGATTAAATGTACTCTTACATGTTCTAATTGATGTCGTTAGAATTTGTTATACCCTTTATCGTTGTAATTTCTCTCATATGCTTTAGTTGAAGTCACTACCTCTCTTATTGTCTTGTAAATCTTTATTTGTTAAATTACTCATATTTGAAGTTGTCATTTCGTGGAATATCTTTTTGGTGAGTTATTGATGTTGAAGTTGTGGAAGACACTAAAATATTGAGGTTGAAGTTGTTAATTGTTGAGCATTCCTAATTCATTTTGTTGCTATTGAGATTCCCTTCCATATTGTAGTTGAGCAATGTGCTAATTGTTGTGGAAATAATGGTATTGTTGTTTTTTGGCAAGTTGTGACATATGGGAACTTGTGGTGTGAGTTATTATTGTGTTGTGATATTGATACGCATGTAGTGGTGTAAGGATAGGGGTTTATATGCATGTGGTGAGATAAGTGGGCTTGATACACGTGTTTCCAGCAGGAAAATTACTTGAAGCTACGTGGTGAGATAAGTTGCGCTAAAATGCATGTAGCTATTTCGGAAAAAAATATTTTCAATACTAAATGTAAGGCTTGTGCGGTGATATAAGGAAAGATTGTAATTGAAATTGTGAAATGTGAATATAAGGCGGTACCTCGGTTGTGATTCTTGTTGTACATTCCATGTTGAAAAGGCTTGTTGGTTGAACGCTTCTTATTGTTTCTTGTTGTTTCACTTGTAATTATCCGTATTTGCCTTCTTGTTGTTTCATCATGTGTTATACTCCTAGTTGCCTTTACCGCTTCAATCTCCATCGTTAGCTTACATTATTTAATTATTTACTTTTCATTTACTTCCTTGTTTCCCATATTTAGACTATGATATACTCTGTTTAGTTCTTTTCTCCTAATAGGTGTCTTAACCTGGCCTCGTCACTACTCTACCGAGCTTAGGCTTTATACTTATTGGGTACTATTATGGTATACTCATACTACACTTCTGTACATTTTTGTACAAATCCATGTACATCTACCCGTGCTGGACGCTAGTGATTGATTAGCTACTTTTGGAGACTTCAAGGTATACTTGCTCAACGTTCGTAAGCCTCTAAATCACCTTCTTCTTTTAGATATTCTGCTGTTTATTTCTTATTTCAAAATAGTATTGTATTTGAAGACTATTAGTACATTCTTGTAGAGCATATGACTTTGTTCCACCAGGTTTTTGGATGTTTTTGACAACTGTACTATTGAGTTTTATTATGATAGTTTAATGGTTAAATTGAAGTTTTATTATTATTTTGGCTGTTTCTCAATGTATGTTAGACTTACCTAGTCTTAGAGACTAGATGCCATCACTATTTTCTAAGTTGGGGGATTGGGGTCGTGACAATACCTCTCGATTAAGGAGTAATTATGCCCAATTTAGCCTTTTCAAGTCCAAATGAGTAGCTATAAGTGCAATTGATTATGAGCCAAAGTTAGATTATCACTATCTCTAGTTCAAATTTATTAATTAAACTAACCAATAATTTAACTAGTTTAATTTTTTGTTAGCCAAATTTTCCTAGACAAAGTTCCTCTTTCTCAAGTAAGAACATGGTCAAAAAGGCATGAATCATTATTTGTAATCATCAATTCTAACTTTAAAGCATAAACAAGGTTAAATAACACTTAACCCAATCAATAACAAGTATAATATTAATGACCCATAAGATTTACACACTAGAGTTGGATCACAACCCTAGATAAAAGTCTAGTTACTCATAACAAAGGACATAAGATTAAAATAAGAAGAAAAAAAAAGACATAACATCAAGAATAAAATAAAGAGTGGAAGATCATCTCTTATTATAGCTCACACTTGCTCAAATAACTAAAAGTAACTAAATCCTAGCTGTTATAGTGAAAACATGTCCTAAAAGTCATAAAGTTCTACTTATAGGGCTCCTATAATCTCGGATAAAAATGCCTTTCGGAGGGTTTTGCAGCCGCACATAAGCTTTTGCGATCCGCACTTTTCTGGGTTGACATTGTATGTGCTTTCGGTAGGTGGTGTTCTGCGGCCACACTTCAGCTTTTGCAGCCGCACATTAGCTTTTGTGGCCGTACTTTGAGTTCTGCGGACCGCATTTGAGGAGGCTTCAAAATTGTCCAACTGCTCATTCTTAGATCTCTATGGTCTACTGAACCACCTAATGATTATTAAAGACTATAGAAGAGACTCAAAGTTAAGTTACTAGAGTTACTTCCTCAAAAATGATTCACAACAATCTTGTCTCAAACCACAAGCATACAGTTAAGTATGTTGGTGCCACATAAAACATAAATAACTTGTTTTCATGGAATAGCTTGATCAGGGCTTTTATTCATTACTAATTACTACTATTATTACCTAAACATGTAACAGACTAATACCCTTAAGAAAGTTATCACACTATCCATCCTAGGAAAAAAGTCACCCGGTTCACACAAGTGACCACCTTTGGAAAGAACCATGGGATTAAGAAAATAAAAAGCATATATAGCTATTTTAACTACCAAAACATACTATTGATTACTACTAAATGTATCAAACTACTACAAACTATCAAAATATATCATCAAATTATTACATCCATATTTCATTCATCAAATAAAATCGTATACTCCACCCCCCCCCCAAACATAAAATAAAAGTAAGCATTGTCCCTAATGTTTAACAAAATAGAATCAAAGAGCAAAGATGGGGCAAAGGATCTCCCTAAACATCCTTAGTCATAGGGGTATCACCAGGTGGGTCAGTCCAAACCGGCTCAGCTAACTGGATAATGTCATCATCCATGAGAGCTGCCTGAGATGTGAACATGTCACGCACCGCAACAATAGTGTTGGATGCAAGGCATGGCTCCTCAGTGTGAGTAGTAGGGGAATCCTAAGAGTTATGGGCTGGTAGTGGATGGGCGGGATCAATCAGCATATCACATGGCAAGTTGCCTGCCTTAGCTGTTTGTTTCACTTCAGCCCGCAATGACTCAATTGACTTCTTGTTGGCCTGAATATTCCTCATCTTCTTCAAATTCTTGGTCAACCTCTCGATCACTGCACCATGCTAAACCAAAGTATCCATGATCACTTTTTAGTTGTTCAAAATCTTCGTAAGCTTCTCAGAAGTGTTAGAAGTGTCTGGTTGTGTAGAGGGTTGCCCAAACTACATTAGATAGGTCGGACAACTTTGATGTACCTGTCTGCATCAAGTTGTTGAGATTCACCAATATTTGAGAAACACACAAAGCAGATAAAGGGCCAGTAGGCATAGGCACATGCCTTAGAGATGGTATAGGTAGTGAAGTAGAAACTTATGATGGCTCAGAATCAGAACCCATCGCATAAGTGGAAGGCTCAGGAGAAGATGATGGAATATCATAGGTACCGACAACTGCTACTACTGGCACATCATACTGGCTAGTAGTAGTGGGAGGCTGGCTTCTCTTCATTTACTTGGAGTTTCTGGGGTCTTGCAGTTTGTATAGGTCAAAGGGGCTATTTGGCTTTATCTTGGTGTCAAATGGTCTGGACGCTACCTTTGCATCTATCAAGTACTACGTGATAGTACTTGGGTAGGGGAAGGAGGTGTTTTCCAGTTGTGCTACCAAAGTCATATTAGTCGTCATCAAGGAATCTGCATTAATAGGGTAACCGACCATGAGGGATGCCACTAGCACTGCTCTTTACAAAGGTAAATGGTTTTAATTCAAGCATGGATCAAGTCTGCTACACACAAATATTTGCCAACCCTTTGCCTCGAAATGCAAGGTCTTGCGAAAGACTGACACTCCGGCACCTAGACAAGGAGGAGTAAGCCCTGGTGCAAGAATCTCAGCAAGCCAAGGTCGGACTTCCTCCTTTTCATCTAGCTTGGACAGGTACTACTTTGGCTCAACATCCTTAAGTCCCATATATGCATTCAATATTCTCTAATCAAATTTAACCTTGAGGTTGTGCACTTTGGTAGCCTTTTTCCCTTTGAAATATGCGTTGTGTTGGAGTAGAACTCCGCACAATATGCTCTTTAACATCAACTAACTCTTCTGTGAACTACATAAAGTCCTTTCTTTTAGTGAACCGCTCTAGTACTGTCAAAATGCACTTGTCTTGATCTTGGGTGAGGAATTGTCACTCATGAGTGACGAGCGCAAAACTGACATATAAACTTAGGCTCGCTAGTCGAATATAGTATAGAAAATTATCATATCCACATGAATTGGATTTAAACAGTGTTTTTGTAGCTTCTAGTTTAATTGCTATCCAAGATTAANAACCCCCTACTTCTTTACGCACGATTACATCAAGAAATACCACTATCAAGGAATCTTTTTTAACCATCCAACTATTTTTTTATTTTGTTTTTCAATTCAAGTGGCTCTTATTTTTTTTAAAACAATGCACATTTCTCCTTATTTCAATAGTTCCACTCAAAATCCAAACCAACACCTCACACTTTAACTTTTACAAAGTTCATAACAATTTCAAGTTTCTGTGAGAGGTAAGAAGGTTCAAATAGATGGTCAATTGAAACAATTGGGTAAGGCTTGTAATGTGGTTGCCAAAGAAATAGGTTTACAGTCTCAAAGGGGTCAACTAGGATACATAACAATTAGGTGGATAACAACATATAACTGGCTCAACAAAGAAACTCCTATATTACTTCCAAGACTGAATAAAACTACTATTTCGATTTGTAAACACACGGGGCAAGTTCTAGACATCAAATGCAATGCACAGAATACACGAAACTTCACACACACATGGCACATAACTCACTCAGGATCGGACTCATTGAGATACTCTAGTCAAAGCAGTTAAGCAAAGTTAAGATCATACAATTTAAGGTACTTATACAAGAGTCAAAAATTGAGCACAAGCGTCACAACTAAAGCATTTACTATTCTCAAGGCATAATAAAGTCAAGAGATATTGCTTTCATTTAAAATCACAGCACCAGATGTCCTACTCCTAAAAACAACTAACTACACCCGGTTCAAACAACACCCTTGAAAAAGAACCGCGACACAAAAAAACCAAGGGAAAATTATTATACTACCTAAAGAAAAGAATATTTCTTTTTCTTCGACTTTAAAAATTTCAATCAAAAGAAATGAAAACACATACAAGAAACAAAAAAAAATAGTTATTTACATATTTACATCCCCACCCCACAATTTAAATTGTGGCATGTCCCCATGACATACAAATAAAAAGCAAGAGGTAAAGAAAACTCCCCTGGACTTTTTTCGTTTCCTAGAACTTGTGAACTCCACCCCTAATTCTGAATTAATTTTTCGTTTTCGCTCCTCGGGATTCTTTATGGAGCTCATCAGGCCAAAGTCCTTTAAGGATATTTGTAAGACCCACTCTTTTCTTTCTTTCTTGGACTCATTTTAGGCGGTGGATTGTTCTTGTAGGATTATCCTCAACTTGTTTCTGCATTCATTCACAAGATCAATCCCTGCATGTTCCTATAAATCCCCAAAAATAAAATCCACATGATCAATGTTAGAATAAGAAAATAAAGAAGAAAGGTCATGTGAGTATTCCTCTGGTATGTCCAATACCATTTGTTCCTCATTATCTTTTACTAAATATTTTAAATGTGGATAGGTGGATGGGGATTGGAACTTTTCTTTTATTGATGCAAAATCAACCAAAAGCCTCTCTTCAATCATCTCAGTTGAAAAAGAGTCCTCTTGCAGAGTGAAAAATTCTCTTTGTAGATGTTCATCATCTCGGGTAGGCTCATTCTCATAGGGAATCTCCTCCATATATTCACTATCACAATGCAATGACCTTTCTGAAAGTGTATTTATTAGTTGATTCACTTGCATTGTTAGGTTGTTAGTGGCTTCATCATCGTGTGTAAATCTCTCTTCCACCTTATTAATGAATTTATACATAAACTCTTCTAAACTAACTTTCTGCGCTTGAGGTGGTAGTCACACTTCGCTTGTATTCCAGTCATAATAAGGGTATTCATCCCAACCAGAGTCAGAATTATGCCCATATGAATCCTCATACCTATACGGACTAGAGACAAAGTGAGAATGTTAAAAAAGATGAACCATAGGAAGAATACCTACCTGCTTGACAATCAACCCATAGATAATTTTCACTGTATTTAAAACACATAGCACACCGCTGATAATATTAAGCTGCTAACTCTTGAACTGTTTTCTCAGGTTGGTTGTACTCCATCTTCACATCTTTTAGAGTTCAATATCAATAATATTCTCTTTAAGATTTCTTCAACAAAAGAAATCTTGAAGAGAAGTTCACCAAATAAAAATAAAAATAAAAGAAAAAATTAGAAGCTAATTCCTGAATTAGCACTATAAACTATTTCAAACACTATTGATTTCTAATCCCCAGTAACGACGCCAAAATTTGATGAGCGCAAAACACACACTTAAATCGCGCTAGCTATCAAAGATAGTATAGTATAATATCGTATCCACAGGGATTGGATTTAAATAGTATTCTCATAGTTTCTAGCTTGATTGCTATCCGGGAGAATCAACAGTTGAGATTTATATGATTAATAATAAAATTTAACTAAGAATCTAAAATTTACAGCTATTGACAAGTGACTATCGAAACAAGAAAGAAGCAAATAAGGTTATCAGTGGAAGAGGATAGGGTTTTGACAAAATAAGCGCAAGATAATTATTTGGGATCTAACTCTAGATAATTCATTTCCAATGTTCAAGTGATTCTCTCAAATTCACTCTATTATTAGTTCAAATGATCAGTAGAAACTCCTCTCTCGATTAAGTCTCAACCTCACAATATAAACTAAGTTAAGCTTAGTGAAGATATGCAAGAATTCGTAGTGGATTAGTCTTTAGGAGAACCGCTTTCGATTATCCTCCTAATTAGGTCTAAACAATAATTCTACTAGCCTCTTTCGATTACTAAGAAGAATCAACGAATTCAACCAACACAATAGTGAANATACATAAAACTAGAGTTAATATCCACAAACAATTCTCAAAACACCAAATCCATCAATCCCTAACGAAGAATTACTTCACGGATATGGAGAAATGGTCACAATTAAGTTTAAGTCAAAGGAAAAAATAAAACATCCAAACCCGTGTCTCGAGTGAGGATGAATGGTGAAATCCTTATGCTCTTGCTTCTCCCTCTTCTCCTTAGCGTCCTTAGGTCTGAATTATGTCAAAAGTGCTCAAAATACTCTTTTTCTATGTATATATACCAATTAGGGTCGTCCACAAATAAATACGCCTTGTCCTTGTCCAGAGTTGGACGTGCGCGGCGGCGCACCTGGAAGTGTGCCCGCACACTTGGCTGTGCACTTTTCACACTGTTCTGCCCCATATGCGCGGTCAGTGCGCTGCTGCGTACTTGCCGCACACATTTCACCTTGTTATGTTGGGAATTTGAGTAAAACATGAAAGTCGTAGACCTTTGAATTAGCATATGTTATACATCCCAAACGGAGTTCCGAGAGAAAAGGTATGTGCATTTTACTGTACACCGCGCAGTATGCCTGCTCGATTCTTCGTTCGTTCCAAACTATCGTCCGTTGATCCCCGAACATGATCCCGGCTTAGTTCCTTAGGCTTTTACTCAGACTTCAAAGCTCCAAATCACTTGAATGCATTTCATAACATATACATTGCTCGGAATCACTCCTACAAGGCATAAAACACACAATTAGTGCAAAACACTAGCGATTAAAGCTCTAACTCAACTAAAGTGCAGTAAATTGGAATGTCATATTCGACTAAAACATGAGAATATAGCCTACCATCAATGAGTTAAGGACCTATCTTTCCATCCCTTTTTGAAATCAGCGAAAGCATTATAGCTCAAGAATCTATCTTCCCCGACCACATTCTTCTTGGCCCTCTCTTGCCCATCTTTTGCATCATTTACCCCTTTTCCGTCATCGAGTGTATAATAAAAATCAAAGTCAGGTACCGCTGTATTGGACTTATGGCTAGTGCTGGATGTGCCTTGGGATGTGTCCTAAGATGTAAAACATGAGAATATAGCCTACCATCAATACCCCACACTTAAACCATTGCTCGTCCTCGAGCAATTAAACTACACTTCATATAGACACGGCCTTTTGAAACAACTCTCCAAACTCATTACACCTAGAATATTTAAAATAGATTAAGAATAATAGTGTAACATCTCCACCTCAAGATTTGACTTATAAGTACCATGCATTATTTACAACTTACTTCATGAATAGAGGTCAAGCATTACCTTTCCTTCATGAATTAAGTACCCTCACATACCAATAGAGAGTAGTTCCACACACAATAGACATTATGAACAGCTAGGAACTCAAGATAGAAAGAATTCACTCACTCTCAGAAATAACATTCATATGCCACAAAAGATGAACCATAGGCTTGCCCGTATTGTACTACTCAACTAATCGAGCCCATTCAGTCAGGGATCAAATAGAACTTTTATTGGTTGTAATGTAAGCTGCGGGACAGGTAGGATACATTTAGATATAAGAGTGACTACACTTACCTAAGCACTTTAATACATACATTTCATTATTAGAAACCCCACACTTAGGTCAAACCATACTCCACCTTAACATCATTATGCATTAACTCCCTTCTTCTTTAAGCACAATTACATCAAGAGTTACCACTTATCAAAGATCATTTTTCACAATCATACAACTACATAAATATTTCTTTTTCTTTTTCAATTCAAGTGGCTCCTACCTTTTCAATTCAGTGCACCTTCTTCCTTATTTGAATAGTTCCACTCAAAAGCCAAACCAATCACCCCACACTTCAACTTTTACAAAGTTCATATAATTGCAAGTGCTCAAGAGAGGTAAATGGTTCAAATAGATGGCCAATTCAAAAACAAGGGTAAGGCTTGCAATGTGGTTGCCAAAGAAATAAGATTAAGTCTCAATGGGGTTAACTACGATTACATAACAATTTGGTGGGTAAAAGCATATAGCTGGCTCAACATAAATATGCCTATATCACTTCCCAGACTGAACAAAACTACTATTTCACTTTGCAAATACACGGGGTAAGTTCTAGACATCAAATGCAATGCACAGAATAACCCAAAAACCTCATACACACATGGCACATAACTCACTCAAGATCGGATGATCAAGACTCTCTAGTTAAAACAGTTAAGCAAAGTTTAACTTATACAATTTAAGGTGCTTATGCAAGAGTCAAAACTGAGCCTAAGCGTCACAACTAAAGCACTCACTATTCTCAAGGCATAATAAAGTTAAGAGACATTGCTTCCAATTCAAATCATAGCACAAGGTTTCCTAGACATAATAAAAATAAAAACTAACTACACCTGGTTCAAACAAAACACTTGAAAAGGAACCACGACACAAAGAAATATCAAGGGGAATTAATACACTACATATCAAAAGAAAATCTTTTTGTCTTTTCCTTTCGACTTTAATCCCTCAAGAAACCCATCGACCGATATCCATCGTCGGGAAAAGACAAAAATTTTAAAGTTTGTTTGGATTTTCAATATTTTTCCAACTACTAAAAAGCAAAAACTAAAACATATACATACAATATACAAATAACCCCTACCCCACACTTTAAGTTGTGTCATGTCCCCATGACACACAATTAAAAAGCATAAAGTAGAGGAAAGTTCCTTGAATCTCTAGTCGGGTTCTGAATCAAAGTCGGGCTCCAATTCCATGAGCCCGGACTAGAGCACACATCCATGCAGACAACTTCTTCTCAGCCTTCTTGGGGTACACCCCACACTTGTCTTTCTCAATCATTGGAGCCTTCTCTTTTGAACTCTTCACCTTCCACTCAACACTTGCAGCTGGCTTCTCCTTTTTCAACCCAGTTGCTACATTCATCTCAAACGTCACCGTCTCCTCGCCCACTCTAAGCATGAGTTTTCTATCATGTATATCCAGTATAGCTCTACCCGTTGCTAAATATGGTCTTCCTAGGATGAGGGGGACCTCCTTGTTCTCCTCCATATTCACCACTATGAAATCTACAGGAAATACAAACTTATCCACCCACACTAAAACATCTTCTACTATCCCCTCGGGTGTTATAGTCGTTTGGTTTACCAGCTGCAAAGATATTGGCACCGACCTTATCTCTCCAATCTCCTTCTCTAGTTTCCTGTAAATAGACAATGACATTAGTTTAATTGAGGCACCGAAATCCAAATTTAGAGTGCCTAAAGAGCAAGGTATAGTAAAACTCCCTGGATCTCCACACTTTTGTGAGAGTTTATTTTGCAAGATAGCACTGCAATGCTCTGTAAGTTTGACCACTGAGGTCTCTTCAATATTGCTCTTCTTTGTAAGGATCTCCTTCAAGAACTTTGCATAAGCTGGCATTTGTGAGAGAACTTCAGTGAATGGCAGGTTTACATTAACCTGTATCAGCATATCAAAATATTTCTCAAACTGCTTGTCCAGCTTTTCGTTATAGATCTTTTGGGGAAAAGATTGAGCAGGCATGCGTTTGCTCACATCTTCAGATTACTCCTTTCTTGAAGTTTCGTTCTTCTTCTTTTTCTCTACTCCCTTCTTACCTTTCTTCTTTTCAGTTTTTTTATCATCTACAATTTTCAGCTCCTTACCACTTTCCCTTTCAGGCGCAACTTCTTCTTGAATTGGAGTGGGATCCTTCAACACTTGTCCACTTCTCATGGTAACAACATTTACAGTTTCTTTGGGATTCTTTTCATTGTCAGCTGGCAGAGTACCTGTGATTCTCTCAGATAATATAGTTGCAATTCCTCCCACTTGTCTCTCCAAGTTACGCAAACCTGTCCCAAGTTCCTTGATAGCTGCACCATGATCATCTAACCTCTCATTTCTCTTGAAAATGAATGACTTCATATGATCTTCTAACCCAGACTGAATTGGCTGTTGAGGCTGAAATTGCGGCCTCGGCTGATTCCCAAAACCAGGAGCTCCTTGAAATCTGGAGTTATTGTGTTGCCATGTATTTGCTGTACCCCCAGCTGAACTCCGTGAAAAACCGGGGTACTTTTGACCCATTGCATTGAAATTGTAATTACCCACAACATCAACTTCCTCCATTGAAGCTTGACACTCATGAGTATGGGTCCTCTTCCACATATGTCACACGCTGCATGAGGCTCATTATGTATTGAAGCTAAGGTTAGCTTCCTTATTTCCTTTTCCATGGCATCAAACTGTTCCCACACCGATTTGTTAGTATCAACTTGGTGAACACCAGTTGATATTCTTCTTTCAGCAATCTCTAAGGGCCACTGATTTTCATCTTCAGATAACTCATCTAGAAGAGTGACTATCTCCTCTAGAGTATTCTTCATTAACAGACCTCCAGCTGCATTGCTCAATGTTCTGTGTGAGGTCGGTGTCAAACCATCCCAAAAGTCCTGGAGTTGCATCCATAGTTCAATTCCACTGTGTTGACACTTTCGCACAATCTCTTTAAACCTCTCCCATTCTTCAAACACAGTCTCAGTCTCATTCTGGCAGAAGTTATGGATTTCTCTTCTAAACTTGCCCGTTTTAGCTGAGGAGAAATATTTAACAAGAAACTTTGAGGTCATCTCCTCCCATGTTCTAATTGATCCCTGGGGCAAGCTTCAAAGCCAGTGCTTTGCATCATCTTTCAAAGTGAAGGAAAATGCCCTTAAGTACACAGTATCTTGTGACACACTATTATATTGAAAGGTGTTCATGATCTCCTCTCAGTCCATTGTATGATTGTTTGCATCTTCATTCATATTTCATATGAAGACACAGTCGTTTTGGAGGGTTTGAAGCAACCCTTCCTTCAACTCGAAATTATTGGCTGCAACTGGAGGTGGTCTCACACTTGATAAACCTTGGTTGTAGACCGGTCTAGCATAATCACCAAGTGGTCTCCCTTGGCTGGGAGCTATGTTTCCAAACTGGTCTGCATCCACTGGCTGATCTTGAGCTATTCTTCGAGCTCTCTCCTCCTTATAAGCAATTTGTGCATCTCTGAGTGCTGCCGCTTCAGCATCTCTTCCAGCTTTCTCTCTGAGTTGGGCTGCCTCTCTAGCAGCCAAATCAACATTATCATCCTCTCCCGCCATATTATCTTTGTTTAAGGATTGCCCAACCGTTTCTATATTCTCGGAGAGATTTCTTTCCTTCCTCAACTGTCGTAGATGTTTCTCGATTTCTGGTTCGTATGGTTGCAATTCCTTCCCAGAAGATTGAGTCATACACCAATCTAACTTGTAGCCTGTGCACAGTCAAAGAACACCCAAACGTAAAAAGAGAAAAATAAAATAAAAATAAAAATAAATATTCCTCAGTTAGCACTACAAACTATTTCAAACACTATTGATTGACAATCCCCGGCAACAACGCTAAAATTTGACGAGCGCAAAACTGACGTATAAACTTAGGCTCGCTAGCCGAATATAGTATAGAAAATTATCGTATCCACATGGATTAGATTTAAACAATGTTTTTGTAGCCTCTAGTTTAATTGCTATCCAAGATGATCAATAATTTAGATTTGTGTGAATTAAAACTAAAATTAACTAAAAGTCTAAACTATTGGCTAATGACAATCGCAACAAGCGTAAGCAACGCATATATCAATGGAACCAAATAGGGGTTGATTGATAGGTGCATGATAATTGTTTAGGAATTAACTCTAGTTACTTTACTATATGGTTCAAGTGAGTCTCTCGAATTAACTCTATTATTAGTTCGAACATTCAGTAGAAACTCCTCTCTCGATTAAGTCTCAACCTCACAATATCAACTAAGTTAAGCTCAGTGAAGATATGCAAGAATTCATAGTGGATTAGTCTTTAGGAGTACCTCTTTCCATTATCCTTCTAACTGGGTACAACAAGAACAACAACCCAGTATAATCCCACTAGTGGGGTCTGGGGACGGTAGTGTGTACACAGACCTTACCCCTACCCTGGGGTAGAGAGGCTGTTTCCAATAGACCCTCGGCATCCTTCCCTCCAAGAACTCCCCACCTTGCTCTTGGGGTGACTCGAACTCACAACCTCTTGGTTGGAAGTGGAGGGTGCTTACCATCAGAGCAACCCACCTTCTAACTGGGTCTAAACAATAATTTAACTAGCCTCTTTCGATTACTAAGAAGAATCAACGAATTCAACCAACAAGATAGTGCAAAAACATCACAAGTTATGCCTCTTTCAATTACATAAACAAGTGAATATATATTTATGCAACAATAAAAACACCCAAAACGATTCAATACATAAAACTAGAGTTAATATCCACAAACAATTCTCAAAATACCAAATCCATCAATCCCTAAGGAAGCATTACTCCATGGATATGGAGAAATTCATCACAATTAAGTTTAAGTCAAAGGAAAACATAAAACATCCAAACCCTTGTCTCGAGTGAGAATGAATGGTGAAATCCTTGTGCTCTTGCTTCTCCCTCTTCTCCTTAGCTTCCTTAGGTCTAAATTATGTCAAACGTGCTCAAAATACCGTTTTTCTATGTATATATACCAAGTAGGGTCGGGCCCAAATAAATACACCTTCTCCTACCCCAAAAGGACACTTTTCTAGAGTTGGACGTGCGCGGCCGCGCACCTGGAAATGTGCTCGCGCACTTGGGCGCGCACTGTTCACACTGTTCTGCCCCATATGCACGGTTAGTGCGCGGTAGCGCACTTGCCGAACACATTGCACTCTGTTATGTTGGGAATTTGAGTAAAATATGAAAGTTGTAAACCTTTGAATTAGATTTCCAATAATATATTATACAACCCAAACAGAGCTTCGAGCGAAAAGGTATGTGCATTTTACTAGACACTGCGCAGTCTGCCTGCTCGATTGTTCGTTCGTTATAAACTATCATCCGTTGATCCCCGAACATGATCCCGGCTTAATTCCATGAGATTTTACTCAGATGTCAAAGCTCCAAATCACTTGAATTCATTCCATAACATCTACATAGCTCAGGATCACTCCTACAAGGCATAAAACACACAATTAGTGCAAAACACTAGCTATTAAAGCTCTAACTCAACTAAAGAGCAGTAAATTGGAATGTAATAATCAACTAAAACATGAGAATATAGCCTACCATCAATAACCCACACTTAAACCATTGCTTGTCATTGAGCAATCAAACTACACTTCAAATAGACACGACCTTTCAAACAACTCTCCTAACTCATTACACCTAGAATATTTAAAATAGACTAAGCACAATAGTGTAACATCTCCACCTCAAGATTTGACTCGCAAGTACCATGTTATTTACAAGTTACTCACTTACTATAACATAGAGGTCAAGCATTACCTTTCCTTTATGAATTAAGTGCCCTCACATAACAATAGAAAGAATTCACTCACTCTCAGAAATAACATTCATATGCCACAAAATATGAACCATAGGCTTTCCCGTAGTGTACTACTCAAATAATCGAGCCCATTCAGTCAAGGATAAAATTGGACTTTCATTGGTTGTAATGTAAGTTACGGGACAGGTAGGATACATTTATATATAAGAGTGACTACACCTCCCTAAGCACTTTAATACATACATTTCATTGTTCGAAACCCCACACTTATGTCAAACCATACTCCACCTTAACATCAATATGCATTAACTCCCTTCTTCTTTAAGCACAATTACATCAAGAGTTACCACTTATCAAAGATCATTTTTCATAATCATACAACTACATAAATTTTTATTTTTCTTTTTCAATTCAAGTGGCTCCTACTTTTTCAATTCAGTGCACCTTCTTCCTTATTTGAATAGTTCCACTCAAAAGCCAAACCAACCACCCCACACTTCAACTTTTACAAAGTTCATACAATTTCAAGTGCTCAAGAGAGGTAGATGGTTCAAATAGATGGTCAATTCAAACAAAAGGGTAAGGCTTATAATGTGGTTGCCAAAGAATAGGATTACAAGATCAATGGGGTTAACTACGATTACATAACAATTTGGTGGGTAAACGCATATATCTGGCTTAACAAAGAAATACCTATATCACTTCCCAGAGCGAACAAAACTACGATTTAGTTTTGCAAACACACGGGGCAAGTTGTAGACATCAAATGCAATGTACAGAATAACACAAACACCTCACACACACATGGCATATAACTCACTCAAGATAGGATGATCAATACTCTCTACTCAAAACAGTTAAGCAAAGTTTAACTTATACAATTTAAGGTGCTTATGCAAGAGTCAAAACTAAGCCTAAGCGTCACAACTAAAGCACTCACTATTCTCAAGGCATAATAAAGTTAAGAGACATTGCTTCCAATTCAAATCATAGCACAAGGTTTCCTACACCTAACAAAAATAAAACTTAACTACACCCGGTACAAACAAAACCCTTAAAAAAGAACCGCGGTACAAAGAAACACTAAGGGGGAATTAATACACTGCCTATCAAAAGAAAATCTTTTTGTCTTTTCCTTTCGACTTTATTCCCTCAAGAAACCCGTCGAATGATATCCATCATCGGGAAAAGACAAAAATTTTAAAATTTTACGGATTTTCAATATTTTCCAACTACTAAAAAGCAAAAACTAACACATATACATACAACATACAAATATCCCCCACCCCACACTTTGAGTTATGGCATGTCCCCACGACACACAATTAAAAAGCATAAAGTAGAGGAAACTTCCTTGAATCTCTAGTCGGGGTCTGAATCAAAGTCGGGCTCTATTACACGAGCACGAACTAGTGCACACAACCATGCATACAACTTCTTCTCAGCCTTCTTAGGGTACACCCCACACTTGTCTTTCTCAATCACTAGAGCCTTCACTTTTGAACTTTTCACCTTCCACTTAACACTTGCAACTTCCTTCTCCTTTTTCACCCCAGTTGCTACATTCATCTCTAATGTCACCGTCTCCTCGCCCACTCTAAGCATGAGTTTTCTATCATGTATATGCAGTATAGCTCTACCCGTCGCTAAAAATGGTCTTCCTAGGATGAGGGGGACCTCCTTGTTCTCCTACATATTCACCACTATGAAATCTACAGGAAATACGAACTTATCCACCTGCACCAAAACATCTTCTACTATCCCCTCGACTGTTATAGTTGTTTGGTCTGCCAGCTGCAAAGATATTGGCACCGACCTTATCTCTCCAATATCCTTCTACATTTCCTTATAAATAGACAATGACATTAGATTAATTGAGGCACCGGAATCACATAAAGACTTATCCAAATTTAGAGTGCCTAAAGAGCAAGGTATAGTAAAACTACCTGGATCTCCACACTTTTGTGAGAGTTTATTTTGCAAGATAGCACTGCAATGCTCTGTAAGTTTGACCACTGAGGTATCTTCAATATTCCTCTTCTTTGTAAGGATCTCCTTCAAGAACTTTACATAAGCTGGCATTTGCGAGAGAAATTCAGTGAATGGCAGGTTTACATTAACCTGTGTCAGCATATCTAAATATTTCTCAAACTGCTTGTCCATCTTTTTGTTATAGAGCTTTTGGGGAAAAGGTAGAGCAGGCATGTGCTTGCTCACATATTCAGATTCCTCCTTTCTTGAAGTTTTGTCCTTCTTCTTTTTCTCTACTCCCTTCTTACCTTTCTTCTTTTCAGTCTTTTTATCATCTTCAATTTTCAGCTCCTTCCCACTTTCCTTTTCAGGCACAACTTCTTCTTGAATTGGAGTGGGATCCTTAAACACTTGTCTACTTCTCATGGTCACAATATTTACCTTTTCTTTATGATTCTTTTCAGTGTCAGCTGGTAGAGTACCTAGGAATCTCTCAGATAATATAGTTGTAATTTGTCCCACTTGTCTCTCCAAGTTACGCAAACCTATCCCAAGTTCCTTGATAGCTGCACCATGAGCATCTAACCTCTCATCTGTCTTTACACTGAATGACTTCATAAGATCTTCTAACCCATACTGAATTGGCTGTTGGGGCTAAAATTGCGGCGTCGGCTTATTCCCAAAACTAGGAGCTCCTTGAAATCTGGAGTTATTTTGTTGCCATGCATTTGCAGTACCCCCAAGTGAACTCCATGAAAAACCGAGGTACTTCTGACCCATTGCATTGAAATTGTAATTACCCACAACATTAACTTCCTCCATTGAAGTTTGACACTCATGAGTATGGTGTCCTCTTCCGTATATGTCACATGCTGCAAGAGGCTCATTGTGTATTGAAGCTAAGGTTATCTTCCTTATTTCCTTTGCCATGGCATCAAACTATACCTGCACCGATGTGTTACTATTAACTTGGTGAACACCTATTGATCTTCTTCTTTCAGCAATCTCTGAGGGCCACTGATTTGCATCTTCAGATAACTCATCTCCAATAATGACTATCTCCTCTAGAGTATTCTTCATTAACGGACCTCTAGCTACATTACTCAATGTTCTTCCTTAGGTCGGTGTCAAACCATCCCAAAAGTCCTAGAGTTGCATCCAGAGTTCAATTTCGCTGTGTTGACACTTTTGCACAATCTCTTTAAACCTTTCCCATGCTTCAAACACATTCTCAGTCTCATTCTAGCAGAAGTTATGGATTTCTCTTATAAACTTGCCCGTTTTAGCTGAGGAGAAATATTCAGCAAGAAACTTTGAGGTCATCTCCTCCCATGCTCTAATTGATCCCTGGGGCAAGCTTCGAAGCCAGTGCTTTGCATCATCTTATAGAGTGAAGGGGAATTCCCTTATATACACTGCATCTTGTGACACACCATTGTATTGAAAGGTGTTCATGATCTTCTCGAAGTCCATTAGATGATTGTTTTGGATCTTCAGTCATCTTTCCTCTGAAGACACAATTGTTTTAAAGGATTTAAAGCAACCCTTGCTTCAGCTTGCAATTATTGGCTACAACTCGAGGTGGTCTCACACTTGATAAACCTTGGTTGTAGACCGGTCTAGCATAATCAACAAGTGGTCTCCCTTGGCCGGGAGCTATGTTTCTGAGCTGGTCTGCATCCACGGGCTGATTGTGAGCTATTCTTCGAGCTCTCTCCTCCTCATTAGAAATTTGTGCATCTCTGAGTGCTGCTTCTCCAGGATCTCTTGCAGCTTTCTCTCTGAGTTGGGCTGCCTCTCTCGCAGCCCAATCAGCATTATCATCTTCTCCCGCCATCTTTTCTTTGGTTGAGGATTGCCCAACCATTTCTATATTCTCGTAGAGATTTCTTTCCTTCCACAATTGTCGCAGATGTTTCTCGATTTCTGGTTTGTATGGTTACAATTCCTTCCCAGAAGATCGAGTTATGTACTAATATAACCTGTAGCCTGCGCACAGTCTAAGAACACCCAAGTTTGTATGGTTTTTGTAGCCTCTAGTTTAATTGCTATACAAGATGATCAATAATTTAGATTTGTGTGAATTAAAACTAAAATTAACTAAAAGTCTAAACTATTGGCTAATGACAATCGCATCAAGCGTAAGCAACGTATATATCAATGGCCAAATAGGGGTTGATTGGATAGGTGCATGATACTTGTTTGGGAATTAACTCTAGTTACTTCACTATATGGTTGAAGTGAGTCTCTCGAATTTACTCTATTATTAGTTCAAATGATCAGTAGAAACTCCTCTCTCGATTAAGTCTCAACCTCATAATATAAACTAAGTTAAGCTCAGTGAAGATATTCAAGAATTCGTAGTGGATTAGTCTTTAGGAGAACCTCTTTCGATTATCCTCCTAACTGGGTGTAAATAATAGTTCAACTAACCTCTTTCGATTACTAAGAAGAATCAACAAATTCAACCAACAAGATAGTGCAAAAACATCACAAGTTATGCCCCTTTCGATTACATAAACAAGTAAATATATATGAAACAATAAAAACACCCAAAATGATTCAATACGTAAAACTAGAATTAATATCCACAAACAATTCTCAAAACACCAAATCCATCAATCCTTAAGGAAAAATTACTCCATGGATATGGAGCAATTCATCACAATTAAGTTTAAATCAAAGTAAAACATAAAACATCCAAACCCTTGTCTTGAGTGAGGATGAATGGCGAAATCCTTGTGCTCTTGCTTCTCCCTATTCTCCTTAGCTTCCTTAGGTCTAAATTATGTCAAAAGCGCTCAAAATACAATTTTACTATGTATATATACCAAGTATGGTCGGGCCCAAACAAATACACCCTTTTTTACGCAAAAAAGGACACTTTTATAGAGTTGGACGTGCGCGGCCCAGCACCTGGAAGTGTGTCCGCGCACTTGGCCGCGGACATTTCACATTGTTCTGCCCCATATGCGCAGTCAGTGCGCGGTCGCGCACTTGACGCTCACATTTCACCCTATTCTGTTGGGAATCTGAGTAAAATATAAAAGTTGTAGACCTTTGAATTATCTTTCCAACAATATAATATAAACCCCAAATGGAGTTCCGAGTGAAAAGGTATGTGCATTTTACTTGACACTACGTAGTATGCCTGCTCGATTCTTCGTTTGTTCTAAACTATCATCTGTTGATCCCCGAACACAATCTTGGCTTAATTCCTTGGGCTTTTACTGAGACTTCAAAGCCCCAAATTACTTGAATTTATTCCATAATATCTACATAGCTCGAAATCACTCCTACAAGCCATAAAATACACAATTAGTGCAAAACACTAGCGATTAAAGCTCAAACTCAACTAAAGTGCAGTAAATTGGAATGTAATATTCGACTAAAACATGAGAATATAGCCTACCATCAATGAGTTAAGGAAGAAAGCATTATAGCTCAAGAATCTATCTTCCCCGACCACATTCTTCTTGGTCCTCTCTTGCCCATCCTTTGCATCATTTACCCCTTTTCCGTCATCGAGTGTATAATAAAAATCAAAGTCAGGTACCGCTGTATTGGACTCATGGCTAGTGTGGATGTGCCTTGGGATGTGTCCTAAGATGTAAAAGTCTCAGATCGGGTCTCAGACTACCTATATGGTTGAGATTGCGCGTCATTACGCAAGATTGAGCCAATGAGTTACCTTTAGAGGCCTCCCTAGACATTACATATGAATCAGAGTCCGATAAGCTTCGTCTTCTACACCACCCAATTGTTTGCTTCTTGGTGATCATTTTCTTTACACTAGGTGGCAAGGAACCTCTACTTCTTCCTTTGCCTTGGCTATCTCGGCCCTTTGGAGTCTCAACCTTTCCCCTTGATCTTACCATTATCTGTTGACACAAAAACGAGTTATCAGTGGTTATACAAGTCATTGACATGAAAATGTAGTTATGAGTCATATGAGTAGTAGCGAAAAGCATAAGAACATGAGTGTCTTCTATTTCAAACATGCAGAGGGCAGTGCGGCCCACAAAATTGTAAGTGTGGCCGCACTTCAGTACTGATACATCACTCTCTTAGAGAGACTTCTGAAAAATAGTGCAAAAACTCTTCTGCGGCCGCAGAAATCCAACTGTGGTCCGCAAAATTAAAAGTGTTGTCCGCACTTTAGTAAAAATACTCCGGCCCCATAGAAAAAGTTCTCTAAAGGACATTGCATACCTATCTTGCGACATCAAAAATGCCACTACGGTCTGCACAATTAAGTTGCAGCCTTAAAACTCAGTTAAACAGTCAGGTGGTTAAAAGAAGCAATTGCAAACCACAAAATTTTAATTGTGGTCCGAACAATCAAGAACCAACGGGAACAAACATTCCAATGATTAGCAACAATCCTAACCCATTTTAAGCATGATTTCACACAAAAACCATTCTCAATTTAACCTACATAGAGTAGACAAAAAGATGTAACAAAGATGACCTAGAAAAAAGAAGTTAAAAATAAAAACATTCAAAAGAACATTAAACAATATTGAAGTGTGCCATACCAGAATGTGCTAGTGCAAGTTGAATATTGAGTGGATGAAGGTGGCAACAATGCGTGCAATTTAATCCTTAGTAAAAACTCTGTTGGGTAGGTCAATTGGTGAAAAGTGTAAACGGTGGATCTATTCTCCTATTTATACTTAACCATGGGTCGGTTAGAGAGAGAGCGAGTGAGGCTTCTCTGAAGGTGCTCTCTTGCGGCTGCAAAATATTTCACAGGCCTCAAAATTAGCTCTGCACCGTTGCAAAAGAAGTTCAGAGACTCTTCATTTTGGCACTTGGGCTGCCACTACATTTGCGGTCTGCAATCCAAATCTGCAGCCGGTCCAAATTGTGCTGCCCGAAGTCACTCTTTGTGGCCATACAAATAAAAGTGCGGTCCGCTCAATTTCGTGCAGTGCTATAACCTTTGCCATCTCACAACACCTAACAATGGTTAGTGCAACATACCTCAAATCTGATAAAAAATAATAAACAATATCTATACTACAAATTGAAGAAAAGATAAAAAGGGAAAGAGCTTGGGTTGCCTCCCATGAAGCTCCTTATTTAACGCCGTGGCACAACGCAATGTTAAAGCATCCTAAATCAAAGTAAAGAACTGCCACCACGTGGCTTTCACAAACGTTTCCCAAGTAATGCTTTACTCAATGACCATTGATTGAAAATTTTCATTGTTCTCATTCTTCATGTCCAATGCACCAAAGTGAGTCACACTAATAATTTAAAAGGGACCACACAACTTCTATTTAAGCTTCCCCGGAAACATTCTCAATCTTGAGTTGTATAATAATACAAGATCACCGGCATTGAACTACTTGTTCCAAATATACTTGCCATGAAGGTACTTTATCTTTTCTTTGTTCAACGACGAACTCTCGTATGTATGGTACCAGAATTCATCCAATTCATTAAAATGTGCAACCCGCAAGTTAGCGACTATATTCTAATCAAGATTTAGTTTCTTCAAGTCCCACATTGCCTTGTGCTCTAATTCCACTGGGAGATTACAAGATTTTTCGAACACCAACTAACATAGGGATATTCCGATAGGTGTTTTGTAAGCCGTTATATATGCCCATAGAGCATCAGCAAGCATCTATACCAATTTAACTGATTTGCATTCACCATATTTGACAAGATACTATTTATCTTTTAGTTAGAAACTTCCACTTGAACACTTGCTTGTAGATGATAGAGAGTCGTCACTTTGTGTGTGACACTATATTTGCCGAGTAAAGTATTCAAAGGCTTGTTGCAGAAGTGCGACCCCTATCACTTATGATTGCCCTAGGAGTCCCAAATCTTGTGAATATGTTCTTATTTAAGAAAGCCACAACACTTCTAGCCTTATTGTTGGGTAAAGCAACGGCTTCAACCCATATAGACACATAATCCACCGCAACCATAATATCGGTGTTACCAAAAGAACTCACAAAAGAGCCATGAAGTTAATACCCCAAACACCAAAGATATCAATCTCCTATATAGTTGTAAGGGGCATCTCATGCTTCTTTGAAATCCCACTGGCTCGTTGACATTCACCACATCTTCTTACCAAATCATTTGCATCTTTGTAAAGAGTAGGCCAATATAAACCACAACATAGGACTTTTGCGGCCGTCCTTGATCCCCCACAGTGACCACCATAAGGTGAAAAATGACAAGCCCCAAGAATATCACTTTGTTCTTCATTCGACCCACATCTCCTAATCACTCCATCAATGCAAATCCTGAAATGTATGGTTCATCTAAATAATAGTCTTTGCAATCCCTTTTGATATCTTTCTTTGATATGAAAAGAAATCTTTTGAAATAATACCACTAATAAGGAAATTATCCAAATCTACAAACCATGATAACTCTTTCATTGAAAGTTCCAAAAGTTATTCATCGGGAAAAGAGTCATTGATTTCAATGACATCATGTTGCCTCCCCTCCTCCTCCAAACGAGATAAGTGGTCCGCCACTAGGTTTTCACTTCCCTTTTTTTCTTGGATGTCAATATCAAACTCTTGCAATAAAAACAACCATCTTATCAACCAAGCTTTTGATTCCTTTTTGCTTATAAGATAGCAAAGCGTTGCATGATCCGTGTGCACAATGGCATTATCACCCATCAAATATGGGCGAAACTTCTCAATTGAAAACACAATGGCAAGTAACTCCTTCTACTTAATGGTATAGTTGACTTGGGAAATATTCATGATCTTTCTAGCATTGTAGACCGGGTGGAAAGTTTTGTTGATACGTTGCCCAAAACAGCCCTAACCGCTACATCACTTGCATCACACATGAGCTCAAATGGAAAACTCCAATTTGGAGATGTAATGATAGGATTTGTTGTCAACTTGAGCTTCAATTGTTCAAAAGCTCTCATAAAACATCATTGAAATTGAACTTGGCATCCTTCTCGAGGAGTTTGCACAATTGATTCACCACTTTAGAAAACTCCTTTATGAATCTCCGGCAGAATCACAAGAAACTCCGCACACCCTTTATTGAGGTAAGAGGTGGAAGCTTGGAAATCACTACAATCTCCACCTTATCCAGTTCAATATCATTCTTTGAAATTTTATGTCAAAGGACAATGCCTTCCCAACTATGAAATGACAGTTCTCCCAATTGAGTACCAAGTTCGTTTCCTCACTTCTAGCTAACACCTTGTCCAAAATATCAAGGCTATCATCAAATGAATCCCCAACAACCGAAAAGTCATCCTTGAATACCTCAAGGTAGTCTTCCATCAAGTCCATGCAAATAGCCATCATACACCGTTGAAAGGTTGTCGGTGCATTGCATAATCCTAAAGACATTCGTTTGAAAGAAAATGTACCATACATGTATGTAAAAATGGTTTTCTCTTAGTCTTCCAGTGCAATAAGAATTTTGTTGTATCCCAAATAACCATCTATAAAGCAATAGAAAGCATGACTGGCCAACCTATCAAGCATTTGGTCCATGAATGGGAGGAGAAAATGGTTTTTCATTGTGACTTTATTGAGATTTAGACAATTTATACAAACCCTGCAATCCGTGACAGTTCTTGTTTGTATCAACTCATTTTTGTCATTGGTAACTACCGTCATTTGCCCCTTTTTTGGGATACACTGAATCGGAGAAGTTCATGAACTATCAGAAATTGGGTGGACAACCCCGATATCCAACCATTTAATAATCTCGTTTTTGACCACCTTTTGTATAGCTTCATTGAGTCTTCTTTGATGTTCAATAGATGGTTTAGCACCATCCTCCAACTTGATTTGATGCAAAGTGCATCCAATAGCTTTCTTCCTCCTTTGTAGGACCGCCAATGTTGAATCCACTTATACTCTAGTCAAACAAGAAGAAAGAATAGCTGGTAAAGTAGAACAAGGGCCAAAAAACACATATCGAAGGTGGGGTGGCAATGACTTCAACTCCAAGGTAGGTGGCTCTTCGATTGAAGGATTTGTAGGAGGAGTCTTTATATTTTCAAGATCCAATGATAACTTTGGGGTGCATAGTTGTAAGACCCCATTACTTGCAAAGAGTTCACATATTCCATGAAACCATCCATCTCATCATCATCAAAATTGAGCAAAACGGTTTCCAACATCTCACAACATTGATTGTGGCACTAGTATCATCAATAATGACATCGGCCACCAAATCCACAGAAGAGCACACCTCGTTGTTATTTGGTTGACACATAGACTTGCACTTATGAAATACCACTTGCTCATCACCAACCCGGAGAGCGAGTTCTTCAAATTCAACATCACAAAGGGCCTTACCCGTAGCAAGGAATGGCCTGCAAGAGTGATAGACACTTCATAATCAACCTCACAATCAAGAATAACAAAGTCCGTTGGAAGAATGAATTTATCAACTTGGACCAATATATCCTCAATCACACCAAACAGTCTTTTCATTGTGCGATCCGCCATTTGTAACCTCATAGAAGACGGTCTTGGTTTTGCCAATCCCCAAAGTGTTGAAAACCGAACAGGGCATCAAATTGATACTCGCCCAAAAATCACATAAAGCTTTAGCAAAATCAAAACTTCCAATAGTACAAGAAATTATAAAAGCACTGGGATCCATGGAATGAACAATAGCACTAACTTGATGAGTGACCTTGATTGTTTTATAGTTCATTGATCTCTTCTTTGTCACATGATGTTTCATAAACTTGGCATAATGGAATTTTGCTCCAAATCTTCCACCTATAGCAGATTAATAGAGAGACATTTCATCATTTGAATGAACTGATTGAACTGATTCTTACCATTTTTCTTAGCAAGCCTTTGAGGGTAAGAAAATGGAGGGTTTGGAAAGGGTACCTTGGCTTTTTTCACCACCGGATCCGACATGTCAATGATATGTTCCCTAGACGAGTTCAACTCCTCTTGGGTCTCTTCCACACTATCCTCAATGTCAATCCGAACTTCATCACGTATTTGAACATCATTTTGTAAGACTTCCTCCTCTTGGATCATTTGATCATCATCTACAATTTTATTTTCATTTGAGGTGGGTGCATTCCCTCCTTTTCCACTTCTTGTGATAACCTCTATGGCACGTCCCGTATTGTTACTACCCTTTGAGTTCACTACCGTGTCACTTGGTAATGCACCCTTAGGACAAGTATTAAGAGCTTGTGAAATTTGACCCATTAGGACTTCAAGATTCCGAATCGATGTGGTACGAGAAACAAGCTGAGCATTCGAGTCCACATTCTTTTCCATCATTTGCTTGAACTCGTGCTCAATACGACCCATTTTATTCCTTGTAGAACTTGAATTGTGGTAAGGGTAAGGAGGTAGGTTTCTTGGTTATTGGTGCATTGGAGGTCTTTGGAAACTCAAACTTCGATTTGCATGATTGTTGTTGTTCCCCCAATTGCCTTGACTATTACCTGCCCAATTCCCTTGCTTGTTGTCGTTTTGCCAATTCCCTTGATTGTTGGAACCCCAATTGCCTTGGTTGTTTTGAGATTGCCATTTTTCAAGACCCAAAATCCCACCTTGAGGATCATGATCGCACCTAGTCTCTAAGACTAGGTAAGCCTAACACATGATGAGATCAACAAAATAAAACAACTTAACTATTAAATGAAAACTTGCAAATACCATAACATAACCGTAAAGTGAACCCAATAGTCATACATCCCAAAATCCGATAATACAGAGTCATAAGCTCTATAAAAAGTATATGATAGGTCTCAAGGTGTACATTACTGTTTGAAATACATATATCGTAATAAAGAAATAAAAGAAGGTGACTCTGAGGCCTGCGCACGGAAACAACACGTACACCTTGAAGTTTTCACAACTCTGGCTCGACTCTCTAGTGAGCAGCATGATCCGAGATACCTGGATCTGCACAACAATATGTAAAAGCGTAGTGTGAGTACACACAATCGATACCCAATATGTATCAAGACCAACCTCAGTGGAGTAGTGACAAGGTTCTAGTCAAGACACTTACTAGACAAATCACCTGTGTAAAATATCGATATAAAACTAACAACGGAAAACAAGACAAAATGAATAACATCAAAGAATAGGCCTATAATAACACGAAAAATTAACCATAGGCATGTGATAATACGGAAAATTAACCAAAACACGTAAAACACAAAGTGAAATCATTTAAGGAAAATAATGATATGTTCAAACCATCAATCCATTTCAGCACATGAATAGCAACAAGAATCACCCCGAAGTAGCAGATAACATAATCACAAATCCTCCTTATGACGCCGTGTGAGATTCACATTTAAATATTTCCACTTATATAGCTACATGAGCATAAGCCCCCTTATCTCATCATGTATGTATCACAATAAAGTATTGCCCCTTACTTGCAACATGCGCATAAGCCCCCTTATCTCGCCGCGTACGCATCAATACACACCACCCTTATGTCGCCGCATGCACATCTCATTCACAACACAACAATCAACCTACACCTCACGTGCACACGAACAACAATACCAAAACCACAATAATACATAGCCCATGGCTCAACAACAATGTGTACAAGAATCACAACAATAACACAAGGGTGCAGGGAGTGAATCAACAATAAAACATGCTTTATATGAAAAACAACTCCAAATCAAAGGATATTAATAGTTTAAGGTCCAATCTGGTCAATTACCACACATACGCCCATATACATACTCGTCACCTTATGTACACTTCATTCCACATAGTACAAATAATGCAAATCAGACCAAATCCTAAGGGGTAACTCTCCCACATAAAGTTAGGCTAGACACTTACCTCAATTAGCAAAATTCAATACTCTAAAAATGCTTTTCGTTTAAAATTCACCTCCTCTAGGCTCAAATCTAGCAAAAAATGACTTAATAATATAAAACAATGCAAGAGAAACCTATTTCGATTAATAAAGTTAAGATCTTTACACAATTCTCCAAAAGTCAACAAAATTCAACCCTGGGCCCGCCCAGACAAAATCTGAGTTGAAGGGCAGATCTCGATTACCCATAACCCCACGAGTTCATATATGTGCGTGGTTATCAAATCCGAGTCTAATTCGACCCTCAAATCGTAGATTTTCATTTTTTCAACACAGAGTCAAAATCCCCAAATTTGATCTTCAAAACTCATGGATTAGATGTTACAATTCATCAAAAAGCATGTTATATAATCAAAAGTGAATCACAATCACTTAACCAATAGCTTTGTATGAAAATATCATCCTACAATCTCCTCCCACCGAGTCTAGGGCTCCAAAATGTGATAAACTAAGACTAAGTCCCAAAATCCCATCCTTTTGTTCAGATACAGATGTCACAATTAGGACTTGGGGTTCGTAAATGCGACCCCTTGCAAATGCGACCATTTGATCGCAAAAGCAATGCCTGTTGAGCACAGGGAATGTCACAAATGCAACTCAAAGTTTGCAAAGTCAGTCCTCTTCGCAAAAGCGACCAATTGGTAACAAAAGTGACCTGCCCCCAGCCAAACCCCACTTCGCATTTGCGAGGTTGGCTTTGCAAATGCGAAGATTGACACCCCACTGTACCCTTTGCAAATGTGATATAAATTGTGCAAATGCGTATTCGGAAATGCGGATTGGTGCTCGTATTTGCGATAACTGCCGCACCATCACACCAGTAACTATGAATCAAGTCCAAATCATTCTGAAACATGTCTGAAACTCACCCGAGCCCCCGGGGCTCCACATCAAATATATACACAAGTCTAAAAATATCATACGGACTCGCTCGTTAACTCAAATTACCAAAATAACATCCGAAACCACTAATCGGACATCATAACACATGAAAATTACAATGAAACTCAAGAATCAATAAAATCACAAACAAGCGTCTGATTCCTATCAAACTAACTCGCAATGAAACCAAACTTTGCACACAAGTCCCGAATGAAAAGAAGGACCTATTCCAAGTCCCGAAACAAAAATCCGAACCTAATAGCCATAAAGTCAAACCATGGTCAAACTTAGAAAATTTCTAAACCTTCAAATTGCCAACTTTCGCCAAAAAGAGCCAATGCAATCTAGGAACCTCCGAATTCATTTTCGAGCATAAAGCCTATGTCCAAAATCACCATAAAAACCTATTGGGGACATCAAAATGCCATTCGAGGGTCATTTTCATAAAAGTCTAACCTCGGTCAATATTTCCAGCTTAAGCTTTCAAACTAAGAACCAATTGTCCAAATCAATCCAAAACCTCCCCAAAATAAAACCAATCATCCCGCAAGTCATAAAATCGCAAATACACATACGTGAAGCATGAAAAAGGGAAACATGACTCAAATACACAAAACAATTCGTCAATTCATTACATTCTTCCCCTCTTAAACAAATATTCATCCTCGAACAAGTATAGAGACATACTTTAAGTGCCAAAAAGATGAGGATAACAACTCGCCATATCATTCTCGGTTTCCTAATAATGGAACACTTGGTGAACTCCCAATAAACTCGGTGACAAGACAAAACTGTAGGCCACTTCACTAACTCTCTCAAGAATCTCAAAAGAACCAATATACCAAGGGCTCAACTTGCCCTTTTTCCTGAACCTCATCATACCTTTCATGGGAAAACATTGAGTATGACCCTCTCACCCACCATAAATTCCACATCATGAGCCCTTTGATCATCATAACTTTTCTGCTTGGACTGCACTATATGAAGAAGATCCCGAATCGACTTCACCTTCCCTAAAGCATCACATACCAAATCAGTGCCCAACAACCTAGCCTCCCTAGGCTTAAGCCAACCAATCGGAGAATGACATCGCCTCCCATATAAGGCCTCGTACGTAGCCATCTGGATGCTTGACTGATAGTTATTGTTGTAGGTGAACTCTGCTAGCGGTAGAAGCTAATCCTATGAGCCCTAAAATCAACAACAATGGCATGTAATATGTCCTCCAAAAGCTGAATAGTGTGCTTGGATTGCCCGTCCGTCTGTAGATGCAAATTCGTACTCAGCTTGACCTATGTATCTGAATCACACCGCACTACTCTCTAGAAATGCGATGTGAACTGCATGTCTCGGTCCGAGATGATAGACACTGGTACTCCATGAAGGTGAACAATCTCACAAAGATAAATCCGAGCCAACTGCTTATGGTACATCGTTGAGGCAATCGGATGAATAGCATACCGCAAACTATGGGCCTTCTCAAGAATCAGCTCTCGTGACCGATCCACATTAGGAACACAAAGCCAAAACTGAACACTCAATACCCCAACATCATCAATAGTCACCTTCTTGGCATCACCATGCTGCACCATTTCCTTATGGAAAAGTAAGTGGGGATCATCGTACTGACGTGCCTTGATGCTCTCAAACAAAGAAGACCATGAAACCACGCAAGTAAGAACCCTGTTAGGCTCCAAAACATTCAACCTCATGAACCTATTGGCCAAAGCCTGAACATCTAAAGATAACAGTCTCTCCCTAACTGAATAAAAGCAAAACTCCCTATGCTTTCAGCCTTCCTACTCAAAGTATCGGCCAACATATTGGCCTTCCAGGGATGATAAAAAATGGTGATATCATAGTCTTTTAGTAGTTCTAACCACCTTTGTTTGAATATGTGATGAAGACTCCTATGGTCCATGAACATCTCACAAGACACGCTGTAGAGATAGTACCTCCAAATCTTGAGCGCATGAACAATGGCTACCAATTCTAAAATAGCGTACTGGGTAATTCTTCTCATGAGGCTTCAATTGATGTGAAGCATAAGCAATCACTCTACCCTCATGCATCAACATACACCCAATGACAATCTGTGAAGCATCATAATAAATTGTATAAGAACTCGATGCTGAAGGAAAAACCAGAATTGGAGTTGTAATTAAGGCAGTCATAAGCTTCTAAAATCTCTCCACACACTCGGCGAACCACCTAATAGGGAACCCTTCTGAGTCAATCAAGTCAAATGAGCTGCGATGGATGAAAATCCCTCCACGAAATAGCGATACTACCCAGCAAAGCCTAGAAAACTTCGGATCTCAGTAGCAGTAGAAGGCCTAGGACAATTCTGAATTGCCTCAATCTTGTTCGGATCCATCTTAATCCACTCAGTGGACACCACATGGCCCAAGAATGCCACTGAATCAATCCAAAAATAGCAGTTGGAGAATTAAGCATATAGCTTCTTCTCCCTCAATGTACGAAGCACTATCCTCAAGTGCTGCTCATGATCCTCCTAGCTGCGGGAATGCACAAAAATATCATCAATGAACACGATGAAAAATGAAACAAGATATGTCTATAACACACCATTCATCAAGTGCATAGAGGTTGCTGGGGCATTGGTCAGCCCAAAGAACATCAGCAAAAACTCATAGTGACCATAGCGGGTCCAGAAAGCCATCTTTATAATATTTGAAGCCCGGATCTTTAACTGATGATATCTCGATCTCAAATCAATCTTCAAGAATACCATAACACCCTGAACATGATCAAACAAATCATAAATATGAGGTAGTAGGTACTTGTTCTTGATAGTAAACTTGTTCAACTGCATGTGGTCAACGCATATCCTCATAGAGTCTTCTTTCTTCTTCATAAATAGAACTGGAGCACCCCAAGGTGAGACATTCGGTCTAATGAAAACCTTATCAAGCAACTCCTGAAGATGTTCCTTTAATTACTTCAACTCAACTAGTGCCTTCCGATATGGTGGAATAGATATGGGTTGTGTGCTCGGTACCAAATCAATACCGAAATCAATACCCCTATCGGGTGGCATGCCCGGTAGGCCTGCTGAAATAAATCGGGAAACTCTCTCACTACCAGAACTGAATCAATGGTAGGACTATCATCACTAACATCTCTCAAAAGGCTATTTATCCCAAGCATGCCTTCTCAACCATATGTTGTGCCTTTAGGAAAGACACCACCCTACTAGGAACGTGACTCAATGAACCTTTCTACTCCAACCGCAGCAATTATGGCATAGCCATCATCACGATTTTAGAGTGACAATGAAGAATAGCATGATATGGTGACAACTAATCCATGCCCAAAATGACATCAAAATCCACCACATTGACTGACAAAAGGTCAACCCTAGCCTCATAACCCCCGATAGTGAACAAACAAGAATGATAGACATGATCTACTACAATAGAATCTCCAACAAGCGTAAACACATAAATAAGGGTACTCAAAGAATCGCAAGACATATCCAAATATGAAGCAAAATAGGATGATACATACGAATAAGTGGAACCCGGATCAAATAAAACTAATGCATCCTTATGACAAACTAGAACAATACTTATGATGACATCATTTGACGTAACATCCACAGTCCTACCAAGAAAAGCATAACAACGAGCCTGGCCTCCCCCCTCTAGGACGTCCTCTACCCGCCTATCCTCAAGCTCTAGTTTGTTGTGCAGGTGGAGAAGTAACTGGATCAGAAACCATAGCCTGAGTTCCCTGCAGAGGTCCACCCTCTCACCATGTGTCTAGTATCACAACACTTAAAACAATCTCTCTGCGGGCGTGGTTGCTGATACTGAGTCTGACTCAGATGGCTAGAATAACCGATGTAGGAACCTCGTACAGGAGGTGTACTAGAAGATGGCTATCCAAAATGAGTACTCTGAGGTCCCTAAATAGCTGGAGCACTACGAGTAACCTGAAGTGCAGACTGAACTATTTGATTAATATAACCTCAGCCACGATGAGCTGCAACTATAGATCGGGAACCACTAAATCCTCCTAAATCTCGAGGCCTCTTGCCCTCCCTATCCCCTCTCTCCTGGTCCGGGATATGTTCCAACCTCATAACTATCTCCACAACCTGCTGTAATGGAGTATCAGTCTCCAACTCCCGTGTAATCCCAAATCAGAGACAGTAACCAAGACCCTCAATAAATCTGCGAACTCTCTCTCTAACAATGGAAACAAAAGCAGGTGCATGATGGGATAACTCAGAAAACCTCAGAGCATACTCGAACACTATCATAGTCCCCTGGCGCAACTACTTGAAATCAGTGTGCAACGCATCCTTGAGGGCCTGTGGAATGAACTCCCTAAACAAATGATAAGCGAACTGAGCCTAAGTAAGTAGAGCTGCGCCAGCTGTCCTACTCTCCTCATAAGTCTTCCACCATCTTTATGTAAGCCCCGACATCTAGAATGTAGTAATACTGACCACACTCACCTCTACTATGCCCATAATGCGCAGAATACGGCGACACGAGTCTAGAAAACCTTGCGCATCCTCAGGAGTTTTGCTACCGAAAGTAGGAGGATAATACTTCTTGAATCACTCTAACCTCTTCTGCTCCTCCTATGACACCATTAGGCAGACCTCAGGCTGAACCACAATCACGGGCTACACGGTATAACACCCAGAGCCTAATCAATATTGTTACAACCCAAATTCGCGTACCTTAGATCATGTCGTAAGTTAGTCGACGTAAATTCAAGAAGAGATTATCTTTGAGATGATAAAAAGTTAATCCTTTTGGTCTTAAACGATACAAGGGTGTATAAGAGTGGTTAACAAGTATTAGAAGTTAAACGAATCAAGGATGTTGTAACCCGTATTTTCGGGTAACACTAGAGGTGATTAACTGTCCCAAGAGGTCTTGTTTTAATGTATTTGAATCATATAATATCCGTATCATAAGTTTTGAAGTCAAGCGACTTATGAAACAAAAGTCGATAAAAGTTGTCGCAACTTAGGTTTATAATTTTACTTAAACTTTAGGTCAAATGTTACTGCATATTTCTCCCAATGTGCTTGGAATTATGGGGTGATCTACCTATCAAATTGAAGATCTATGAGTCTAGTTTCCAACGCATTAAACCGTTTGTCGATACGATCTCGGAATAGAGAGATATTCGCGTTTTCGTGAGAGTGCGCCAAGCTGCTCTCTATGGGGCCCACAAAGTCGGTTTAAGACATATGGACATATATAAGATACCTCAACCCCGTTTTATGTCATTATTTTTCAGTATATTCAGACCTTATAACCCTAAAAACAGTCTCTCAAGGTTCTCTCATGATCCAAGACCCAAACAAAGGGCAAACAACACAAATCAAATGTCGGGAATCCCGTGGCGCTAGTAAGTTTCTTGTTCTTCTTGTTGTTGCTGATTTTTGTGTTGTTCCAGCTCGTGTGGGAGGTTGTTTTAAGTGTTTTATGTTCTGTAAATACACCTTCAAGTTTTTAATATCAACCCTAGGTGATTTCATGTCTTCTAAAGTAATTCTAGTGCCGAAAAACCCGAATTAATTGCTAGTTTCGCTTCCTTGTTCTTGTGGCAGAATTGAAGGGATATTTCGTGGAAAATTAAGGTCAAATTGGAGTTGTTCTTTCTGTTTAAAGGTAAGGAACCTCTTACTCTATATATATTTAAGATTATCCAAGTTGTGGCTAAGTCGTTGAAGCTAGAACTTGTGAAATATATATCGAAAGGCTTGGTAGTAATGTTGTTGGTTGGTGGACTGTTTTGGGAGGCTCAATATGATTATTAATGATGTTGTTTGGGCTGTTTGGTGATTGTATTGACTTGTGGGAAGTCATATATATAGGGGAGGTTCTGTCCGTTTCATCGTAAAATAGGTTGCGGTCGATACATAATAGTTACGACGCTTAAGCGATAATGATAGTGTCATTTCTCATATTGTAGACTAAGGAGTCGTGACATTTGCATAGCTTGAGGTTGGGCAGTATATACAAGGTATGTGAGGCTATCCCCTTCATTCTTTTGCACGACTCCGATTGTACATAATGTAATGAACGAGCTCCCAAAGATACTCTACTCTTAGAAGCTAGCAGTACTTACATTGCTGCCCTTCTTATGAAACGATTGATATTGATGTTACTTCTCTTATTCTTATATTATCAATGTTGTTGGTAGTTCCTGATTCTTATAAGATTCTTAATGAAGAGTTAATCCTAATAACGTGTACGAAGGATACCGACCTTACGTCACTCCGAAAGGTTCAAAATGTGATTCCAATGAGTCCAGCATGCATCATATATATGTATCTATTTTACTCTACCGAGCCGCGCTATAGTCGGCCGGGTACGGCACCTATTGTGCAACCACTGATCAGTTGGGTTTTACCGAGCTCCACGTGGCCGGGTACGATTCTACCGAGCCCTATGATGGCCGGGTACATTTTACCGAGCCTATTATGGCCGGGTACGATATGATGATGGTGATGCCCACAAAGGCATATGTTTTAAAAGTTTATGTATATATATGTATGTATCATGTATTTCATGTCAATAGCCCTCAGAGGTACCCAGATGTCACAGGTTGTATATTCTCTATCCTTGTTTACATTACTGTTCTTACTTATGCTTTCCTGCCTTACATACTCAGTACTTTATTCGTACTGACGTCCTTTTTATTTGTGGACGCTGCATGTCGTGCTGCAGGTCCTGATAGACGGGTAGACACAGCTCCCCCACCACAGTAGGCTGTCCAGTTCAGCGGTTATTGGCGAGATCCCTTCTCCGGACTTGCCGTGGTCTTGGTATGCATTTTTGTTATAGACATTATGGGTATGTCGGGGCCCTGTTCCGGCAATGTTGTAGCACTTATGTTCCTTTAGAGGCTCATAGACAGGTGTCGACTCATGTATGGTTTGGAATGCCTTGTCGGCTGATTTTTGTTGTATAGTCTTTCACGACAGCATGGTAGCTCGTACCTTATATATAGTTTCTTGACAGTCTTGTCATCCCATGTTATATATGTTCATGACATTATATTTCATTGTTGGATGTTCATGATCCATGTATACCATTTATATTGATCTTGTCGGCCCTTAAAGATAATAAGGAAGGTTAGATAAAATGTACGTTGGTGCTCGGCAAGTATGGCCCGGGTGCTAGTCATGACCCTCCAGTTGGGTCGTGACAAATATGAGCCCGTTGCTTTGGAGTACTAGCGGTCGGAGTCTGAGCTCCTCCCCCAGCTTGAGAAGTAGCCAGTGCACTTGGGATCAATCCCACCTAATCTAAGGTACTAAACATGCTCAGGAAGTACGCTAAAGTCTCCTAATTATAGGGGTAGCAACAGGTGCCTCAGGTGCCTGCTCCCCAACTGGATCTACTAGTGGCTCCTCAGTCATGGACCTAGCACGAAACCTGATTGTAGCACATGCTCCACCTGTGCCTCGGCCTCTGCCCCGACTACTAGAAACACCGGCATCGGGGGCAGCATCATTAGTAACTGAAGCTCGTGTCCTAACCATTTGTGAGAGAAAAGAAAGACAGACTTAAATTTCGAAATCAATAAATCCTTGAAGGAAGTGGAATTTCTTAATAGTTCCGTAGCCTCTCAAAGATAAGTACAAATGTCTCTAAGACTAGGTAAGCCTAATACATGATGAGATCAACATAATAAAACAACATAACTATTAATTGAAATTTGAAAAATGCCATAACATATCCGTAATGTGAACTCAATAGTTACACATCCCAAAGCTCGGTAATACAGAGTCATAAACTCTACAAGAAGTACATAATAGGTCTCAAAGTATACATCACTATTTGAAATACTTAAAATATAATAAAGAAATTGTCACGCCCCAATATCGAGGAGCACGATCGACGCTCAACCGAGTGAACCCGATCGAGCAAGCCTGTTAGATTGTATTCTACCCAAACTCATCCACGAATAAAGATAATACATAATTTCATTAATTAGACAAAATCGTGATCATGTCTACCATAAAAATCCATTACCAATAGTTACTTCATTTTTAAAGTCTCAGTTCCACACATTTTTCATAATCTGAAGTGGAAATAGTAATTCAAATACAACATAATGAGTGTGACTTTTCCATCACCAATACACAACCCACACTATGTCTACGGGGCCTCTCTAGATAAAGAAGAGTACAATGATAATGCCGGCAATATGGCCCCGGCTATACCTCGAACAGAATATACAAAGTACAAAAGATTCATGACCGAGGATGAAGTGGGGCTCACCAAGTCAGCTGGGAAGAAGGTTTAGTGCTACCACTGGTCAATATCTCCTATTGTGGAACCACCTGCATCCATTAAAAAATGCAGCGCCCCCGGCAAAAGGGACATTAGTACTGTCGAATAGCACTAGTATGTATAATGCAACACCCTGTCAATAGAATGACAAATAATACAAACAAGATTATCATAATATTAGTGAAAGACTTAATCAACATCAAACCCCAATTTAGGATCAAGACAGTGTTCAAATCTATTTCCATATATCGCATTGGGAGAGTTTTGTATCGATATACCATCGTCCATAATACCATTATTCACAATACCATTATTCGCAGAACCAGTACCACCGTACTCTCAGCACGGAGTCCGATCACAACCAGATCGACTAGGCTATCTCATTAGAGACATCAACCACAATTACTCTCAATATCAATACCACCGTCTTTAACACGGAGTCTGATCACGACCCGATCGGCTAGGCTATCCATTAGGGACAGCGACCACAATCACAGTTTTAATTACAATTTCCAGCACAAACACCATCATGTGTGCAGCATGGTGTCCGATCACGACCCGTCCGGCTAGGCTGTATTATTCGAGACATCAACCTTTTTATATCCATCATCACATTTCTTATTACCATAATGACCATAATTATAAATTCATTCTTGGCACGTTTTAGTATTTCATGCTCACCTTTTCAATTTCAATTATCATGGTCATCTACAACAAAAAATACAATTCAATTCAAGGTGTGTAGTACACATGTGAGCAATTTAGATTCTAAGGCACATAGAGATATTTCACAACATTTGGCATCATAGCCTTCTTTTTAACTTGACTTGAAGTCGAAACATTATTAATGCACAACCCATATTTTAACACATCCTCAATTGTTAACAGAACATGAATAATGTATTTGGGATACTTGTTGAACATATATCTTTCAACCCAATATTACTCGGAATATCCAATATCATAATGAACCACTCGAGACTTACATAATTTTCCTGTATATTGTGGGATTCAATTCTAAGAGAAGACTTTAGCCAACATACCTCACTTGAGCTTCCTTAAACTCTAAAATGTTCCGAAATTCTTAGCAACTTGAATATATTGTATAAATATAATAAATTGAATCAAAATTAGGAAGATGATTATAGTTCTAGTTCATGTGAGTATTTTATCAAACACTAGGTGTGCATAAAGGTTTCAAGGTCCTTTTATAGAGGATTCCATCATCCCACAACCCAATCTTTACCATTCTTAGCTCAACAATCTTCCTACACCCTTTGATAATACATGCATGTAAAATAAGCAACTCTCATGCCCAAATATTATCTTGTTAATTACCCACTTCTAGACAAAATTCAAAATTGAGGGTTAGGGTTGTAGAATATTACCTCTAGGATAAAGACCTAGTGAGTTTTCCTTTCTTACTCTTCCACAACATGAGCAATAATTGAAGAACAATTATTGAAGAACACCTTCTCACTCTAGGGCACTCTCTCTCACTCTAAACTGTCAGATTATAGCTCAAAAATAGATCAAAGAGTGTATTTAATGAAATAGGGTCGGGTTTTAAAAACTCAAAAATGAAGCTCCGGAACAGGTTCTGCGATTGCATAATCAATATGCGGACCACATATCGGTCGCATAATTGTTGACCAAAACGACCAAATATCTGCCTGTGTTTGCGGTCACTATGCGGTCTGCATAACTGTTTTGTGGTCGCATAATGAACCGCAGAACAGTTATGCGATCGCATAGTCGACCGCATAATTGCATCCAAGCTAATCCTCTTCTGCCTCACTTCTGCGGCCATTATGCGGCCCTCAGAGTGATTTTGCAGTCCATAATGGACCGCAGAAACACACTTTTCTGCCAAAACTTTTCCTTACTTTTCGGTGCATTGTTCAACCCAAAAAGTCTGAGCTGCGGCGAGCTTGCGAACCGCAATGTATTTCTATAATAATCAACATGTAAAACTAATTCGGCTCCACGAAATATTATTTTCTTTTTGCAAAATTTTATGGGACCTTATATTCTCCCCCACTTAAGATCATTCGTCCTCGAATGAAGGTCAAAATCTGTTATTAGAATCTTATGCAACTTAGTTTTCATACCACACACCAGCAACCCAAAATTTGTCTAACTCCCTAAATTTCCAAACATTTCGCCAGAGTTTTCCTTGTTACTTGGCGTATCCACCTGTCAGAGAGCCCCAGAAACACATCCTAATATCATATACATAATCCAACGACTAACATAATACAAAACAACACCAATTATGGCCTCACAAGCAATGTATTACAAGAAAGGAACACCCTTAACGCCAATTGTACAAATGATACATAGTTCATATAAAGCAACTCTTAGAGTTTTCATAGATCACAACTTTATAAATACATGGATATTCAAACAAATAAGGATAATTTTTCTTCATTTCTTCCTCGGCCTCCCAAGTAGTCTCTTCGACCTGTTGGTTTCGCCATAGCACTTTCACAGATGAAATTTCTTTGTTTCTCAACTTTCGGACTTGCTGATCTCAATGGTCTCAACCGGAACAATGACTGTCGGGTCTCCAACTACTTTCTTTAACATAGACAGATGGAATACTGGGTGCACTAATGACATCTCGGGTTGTAGCTCAAGCATGTACGCCACCTCACCGATCCTCTGAATGATTATGTATGGTACGACATACCTCGAACTTAATTTCCTATTCTTACCAAATCGCATTACACCTTTCATGGGGGAAATATTCAAGAATACCCAATCATCTTATTTGAACTCTAAATCCCTACGACGAACATCTGAATAGGATTTTTGACGGCTCTGAGTATCCTTTAACCACTCCTTAATGATTTTAACTTTTTTCATAGCCTGATGCACGAGGTCTGGACCTATCAACTCCGCTTCACTAATTTCCAACCACCCAATGGGAGATCTACATCTCCTACCATATAAAGCCTCGAACGATGCCATTTGAATGCTAGCGTGATATCTATTGTTGTATGCAAATTCTATGAGTGGTAAATGATCACCCTAGCTACCGTTGAAGTCTAGAACACAAGCACGCAACATATCCTCAAGTGTCTGAATAGTCCGCTCTGCCTACCTGTCAGTCTACGGCTGAAAGTCTGTACTAAGATTCACCTGAGTACCCAAACCTTACTGAAATTTCTTCCAAAAATTAGCAGTGCATTGTGCTCCCCGATCAAAAATGATGGAGACTGGGTTCCATGTAACCTGACTATTTCTTTGATATACAACTGAGCATACTGCTCCGCTGTATCGGTAGACTTAACCGAAAAAAAGTGTGATGACTTCGCGAGTCGATCCACAATCACCCAAATTGAGTCAAACTTGCGCGGAGTGTGCGGTAATCCTACCACAAAGTCCATATTAATCATTTCCCATTTCCACATTGGAATTTCTATGTTCTGTGCCAACCCACCAGATCTTTGGTGTTCGGCCTTCACTTTATGACAATTCGGACATCTTGCCACAAAGTCCTCCACATTCCTCTTCATATCATTCCACCAATAGACTTCCTTAAGCTCATGATACATTTTTGTAGAACCTGGGTGCACGGAATACCTAGAAGTGTGAGCTTCAGTCATAATTCTTTCATGGATACCATCCACATTTGGAACACATAGTCGCCCTTGGTACCTTAGTGTACCATCATCCATGCCAAGATAAAAGGCCACGATCTTATGTTTATGAATTCCCTCTTTCAATTGCACCAACAATGGATCGTTGTATTGTTTCTCTTTGACTTCCAAAACAAGCGATGATTCAGCCCTATTTTGCACAATTACCCCTCCTTCACAAGAGTCCTCAAAACGAACTCCCAAACTAGCCAATCGATGAACTTCCTTGGCCAATGCCCTTTGATATGCCTCCAAGTGAGCTAAACTACCCATCAATTTTCGGCTAAGAGCATGTGCCACAACATTGTCCTTTCCCGGATGATATAGAATATCAATGTCGTAGTCCTTGAGTAACTCAAGCCATCTTCTCTACCTCAGATTCAATTTCTTCTATTTGAAAATATATTGAAGGCTGTTATGGTCCGTGAATATATCCACATGGACCCCGTATAAATAATGACGCCAAATTTTCTATGCAAATACCATTGCTGCAAGTTCGAAATCATGTGTTGGATAGTTCTTGTCATGATTCTTTAGTTTCCTATAAGTATAAGCTATCAAATTTCCATGTTGCATTAATACACATCCAAGCCCGATTCTTGAAGCATCACAATATACCACAAATCCATCTATACCCTCTAGTAGAGTCAACACCGGTGTCGTAGTCAATCTTGCTTTTAATTCCTGAAAACTCTTTTCACAAGCATCTGACCATTGTAACTTAATGGCCTTATGCGTCAATTTAGTCAATGTAGAGGCAAGAGTAGAAAACCCCTCCACAAACTTTCTATAATATCCAGCTAAGCCTAAGAAACTACGAATCTCTATTGGAGTTGTAGGCCTCGGCCAATTCTTCACATTTTGAAAACTTTGCATATAACTGGTGCTGATGTAGGGTTTGTAGAACTACCTTGAGATGATCGGCATGGTCTTTTCGACTTCGTGAATATACAAGAATATCGTCAATAAACACTCTCACAAAAGAGTCGAGGAATGGCTTAAAATCTCGATTCATAAGATCCATGAAGGCCGCTGGGGAATTTGTTAGCCCAAAAGACATCACCAAAAATTCAAAGTGCCCATATCGAGTTCTAAAAGCTGTTTTCGAAATATCCCGCTCCCTGGTCTTCAATTGGTGATACCTGGATCATAAATCAATCTTGGAGAAGTACCTGGCACTCTGAAATTGATCAAACAAGTCATCTATCCTTGGCAGTGAGTACTTATTCTTGATTGTGACCTTATTAAGCTGCCGATAGTCAATATACATTCTCAGTGACCCATCTTTCTTTATTACAAAAAGGACCAGTGCGCCCCAAGGAGACACACTCAGCCGGATAAAATCCTTTTCTAACAAATCTCTCAATTGTTCCTTTAGCTCCTTCAATTCTGTAGGTTCCATTCTATAGGGTGGGATAGATATAGGATGCATGTCTGGCATCACATCAATCCTAAAATCAATCTCCCTGTCTGGTGGGATCCCAGGGATTTCATCCGGAAAGACTCCCAAAACTTCATTCACAACAGGCACAGACTCAAGCGTAGGTGCCTCAGCATAGGTGTTCGTAACCCGGACCAAATGGTAAATACATCCCTTGTTGATCATTTTCGTGGCCTTAAGGTAAGAAATAAACCTACCCTTCGGCACTACATCATCACACTTCCACTTAATAACTGGCTCATTTGGAAATTGGAACCTAAGAGTTCTGGTTCGGCAATCAAGCTTGGCAAAACATGAATAAAGCCAATCCATCCCCATTATCACATCAAAATCGACCATTCTCAATTCAATAAGATCGTCCATGGTGTCCCGACCATGCAACATGACAACACAATCCCTATAAACCCGCACAGCCAAAATAGATTTACCAACCAGAGTAGATACAGAGAACGGCTCATAAAGTTATTCTGGTTCTATCCCAAATTCCATAGCAATATAAGGTGTGACATATGAAAAAGTGGAACTACGATCAATAAGAGCATATACATCATAAGATTGGACAGTCAATATACTCGTGACAACATCTGAAGAAGCCTCTGAATTCTGGCGACCCCTCATAGCATAGAAACGGCCGGTGTTGGAGTGCCTCGAGCTGGAGGAGGCGCTGCGGATGTAGTAGCTGTAGAATTGGCTGGTTGTGCCATGCCCCTGCCCGCACCCTGGCGGGATAAACGACAATCCCTCTGCATCTGACCCCTCAATCCATATACATAGCATATGGTTAAGTCCATGTAGCATATTCCTAGGTGCATCTTTCCACACCTAGGACATGGGGGCCTCCTCTGCTGCTGGAATCTACCACCAGTACGACCCTGTTGATTGGATCCCCTGTTGCCCTGACTGGGCCTGAAACGGCTCCATCGTTGCTGCTGACTGGGCCGTGATAGCGGTGTACTAGCCGAAGACTAAGCAAAGGACTATGATGGCCCTGACAACCCTCCTATGAAGGCTGACCTGCCGTCCCCAGAAGAACCACCAAAGTTGCCCGTAGACCGGTCCTTATTACTACCCTCTCGCTCCATTATGTTCCATAATTTGCGGGTCTCTGTTGCTTGAGGAAATGCCACCATCTTTCCATAGTTCATATCAGAATTCAAGGCAGTTGTAGTAGCCTCCTTAATTACCAAGGGATTAAGGCCTTGTACAAATCGGCGCACTCTAGCCTCCATAGTGGCCAGCATATAAATAACATACTTAGATAGGTACGCGAATCTCATATGGTAATCCCACACACTCAGGCTACCTTGCCTCAAGTTCTCAAACTCAACAGCACGGGTTGCCTTAGTCTCGACAGGCAAGAAATGATCAATAAAGGCATCGGCAAACTCACCCCACCCCGCCGCAGGGCTCCCTTTTTCATGGAACGCCTCCCAAAGTTCAAACCAAATATATGCAACCTCTTTCAAGCGGTAGGAGGCCAATTTTACTGCCTCCGTTTCAGTAGCACGTATAACTCTAAGCGTCTTGTGCATCTCATCAATAAAATCCTGGGGATCCTCCTCTGGGTTAGTACCCGTGAACACTGGAGGATCCAACTGGAGAAACATGTTCACCCTGGAACTAGTAGAATCCCCTCGCTGACTGGATGAAGTGGGTGAAATATTTGATCTCAAGGCCTGGGATGCCACTATCTGAGCCAACTTCTATATGCCTCCCCTAAGATCAACATCAGAAACACCAAAATCGGAAGCTGAAACTGGAGGTGGAACTGGCATATCAGTTGGAGGAACGGTTGCACCTTCAGTAGGTGTAGGGACAGGTGCGGTTTGAGCAGTTATAGTAGAGTCAGGCACTGTAGTTACTGGAGGAATATTCTCAATCCTAGGGTGCTCACCCGTATCATCAATTATAGGATCAACTATCACTCCTGGGGTGACATTGGCCCTTTGGCCAGTTCTTGCCTTCTTCTTAGGTGCCATGTACTGAAAATTATAGCAACTCAGGAGTTAAAGGAGGAACAATCTTACAACCAACTTTATCGCATGATCAAGAACATGAAAGAAGGGTATTATTCGTAAATGCCCATGTAGAATCCTAATTGTAGATATGGTTGACAACACACCGATAATAAGTACTCTACTAGACACGGCTCCAAGACATCCTAGGACACTTTAAAATCTTAGGCTCTGATACCAAGTTTGTCACGCCCCAAAACCGAGGAGCATGACCGGCGCTCAACCGAGTGAACCTGATCGAGAAAGCCTGTTAGATTTCATTCTACCCAAACTCATCCACAAATAAAGATAATACATAATTTCATTAATTAGAAAAAAACGTGATCATGTCTACAATACCAATTCATTACCAATAGTTACTTCATTTTTAAAGTCTCTGTTCTACACATTTTTCACAATCTGAAGTGGAAATAATAATTCAAATACAACATAATGAGTTTGACTTTCCCAGCACCAATACACAACCCACACTATGTCTACAGAGCCTCTATAGATAAAGAATGAGTACAATGATAATACTGACAACAAGGATCCCGCTATACCTCAAACAGAATACACAAAGTACAAAAGATTCATGACCCCGGGATGAAGTGGGGCTCACCAAGTCAGCTGGGAAGAAGGTGTACTGCTATCACTAGTCAATATCTCCTGCTGTGGAACCACCTGCATCCATTTAAAGATGCGGTGCCCCTGGCAAAATGGACGTTAGTACTGTCGAATAGCACTAGTATGTATAACTAAACACCCTCTCAATAGAATGACAAATAATACAAACATGATTATCATAATATCAATGAAAGCTCTAATCAACATCAAACCTCAATTTAGGATAAAGATAATGTTCAAATTTATTTCCATATTTGTTTGTATCGATATACCATCGTCCATAATACCATTATTCACAATACCATTATTCATAGAACCAGTACCACCGTACTCTCAGCACGGAGTTCGATCACGACCCGATCGGCTAGGCTATCTCATTAGAGACATCAATCACAATTACTCTCAATATCAATACCATCATCTTTAACACGGAGTCCGATCACGACCCGATCAGTTAGGCTATCCATTATGGACATGGACCACAATCACAATTTCAATTACAATTTTCAGCACAACCACCACCATGTGTGAAACATGGTGTCCGATCACGACCCGACCGGCTAGGCTCTCTTATTCGAGACATCAACCTTTTTATATTCACCATTGCATTGCATATTACTTTCACATCTTTTCATTTCATTGGCACTAATGGCCATAATTATAAGTTCATTCTTGGCACGTTGGCCATATTTAGTATTTCATGCTCACCTTTTCAATTTAAATTATCATGGTCGTCTACAACAAAAAATACAATTCAATTCAAGGTGTGTAGTACACATGCGAGCAATTTAGATTCTAAGGCACATAGAGATATTTCACAAAATTTGGCATCATAGCCTTCTTTTTAACTTGACTTGAAGTCGAAACATTATTAATGCACAACCCATATTTTAACACATCCTCAATTGTTAACATAACATGAATAATGCATTTGGGATACTTGTTGAACATATATCTTTCAACCCAATATTATTCGGAATATCCAATTTCATAATGAACCACTCGAGACTTATATAATTTACATGAATATCGTGGGATTCAATTCTAAGAGAAGAGTTTAGCCAACATACCTCACTTGAGCTTCCTTAAACTCTAAAATATTCGGGAATTCTTAGCAACTTGAATATATTGTATAAATATAACAAATTGAATCAAAATTAGGAAGATCAATATGCGGACCGCATAATTGCTGACCAAAATGACCAAATATCTGCCTGTGTTTGCGGTCACTATGCGGTCCACATAACTATTCTGCAGTCGCATAATAAACCGCAGAACAGTACTGCAGTCGCATAGTTGACTGCATAATTGCATCCAAGCTGACCCTCTTTTGTCTCACTTCTGTGGCTATTATGCGGCCCGCAGAGTGATTTTGCGGTCGCATAATGGACCGCAGAAACGCACTTTTCTGCCAAATATTTTCCTTACTTTCCGGTGCATTGTTCAACCCAAAAGGTCCGATGCATACTCAACATGTAAAACCAATTCGGCACCACAAAATATTATTTTTTTTTTGCAAAATTTTACTGGGCCTTACAGAAATAATAGAAGGTGACTTTAAGGCCTGCGAATGAAAAAAACAGGTATACTTTGAAGTCTCCATAACTCTGGCTTGACTCTCTAGCGACCATCACGATGCGAGGTACCTGTATTTGCTAAAAACGTGCAGAAGCATTGTATGGGTACACCTCAATCGGTACCTAGTAAGTGTCAAGACTAACCTTGGTGGAGTACTGACAAGGTTATAGTCAAGACATTCACTAGAAAAATAACGTGTATAGAATATCTATATAAAATTAACAATGGAAAATATGACAAAATAAATAGCATCAAAGAATAGGCATGTGATAACACGACAAATTAATCAAAACTCATAAAAACACAAAGTGAAATAATTTGAGGAAAACAATGATATGTTCAAATCATCAATCCATTTCAATACATGATTAACAACAAGAATCACCCGAAGTACCACATATCATAATCACAAATCACCCTTATGACGCCCCATGAGCTTCACATTTATATATTTCCTCTTATATAGCAAAGCACACATAAGCCCCCTTATCTCGCGGCATGTGCATCATAATGAAGTATTTCCCCTTACTCGCAACAGGCGCATAAGCCCCCTTATCTAACCGCAAGTGCATCAATACTCACTACCCTTATATCGTCGTATGCGCATATCATTCACAATAAAACAAATAACCCGCACCTTAATAATACATAGCCCATGACTAAATAACAATATGTACAATAAGTACACGATAACACAAGGGGGCAAGGAGTGAATCAACAATAACACATGCTTCATATGACAAACAACTCCAAATCAAGGAATATTAATAGCCTTAGGTCTAATCTGGTCAATTACCACACATACGTTGGTGTAGACACACGTCACCTTATGTACACGTCATTTCACGTAGTATAAATAATGCGAATTAGACCAAATTCAAAGGGGTAATTCCCCAACACAATGGTTAGGCAAGATACTTACCTCAATTAGGCCAATTCAATACTCTAAAAATACTTTTCATTTAAAATTCACCTCCACTCAACTCAAATCTAGTAAAATATGACTTAATAATATCAAATAATGCAAGAGAAACCAATTTCGATTAATAATGTTAAGATCTTTACACAATTCCCAAAAGTCAACAAAAGTCAACCTCTGGCCCGCCTGGTTAAAGCCCAAGTCGAAGGATACATCTCAACTACCCATAACCCCACGAGTCCATATATATATATTTGGTTTTTAAATTCGAGTCCAGTTCGACTCTCAAATCTCAATTTTTCTTTTCAAAACATAGTCTAAATCCCCAGACTTTCTCTTCAAGTCTCATGGATTAGATGTTAATATTCATAAACAATCATGTTATATAATCACAATTGAGTCCAAATCCTTTACCCAATAGCTTTGTATGAAAATCTCCTTCTAAAATCGCCCCAACCGAGTCTAGGGCTCCAAAATGTAATAAAAGAAGACTAAGTCCCGAAATTCCATGCGTTTGTTCAACTACGAATGTCACAATGCGACCTAGGGTTCAAAAATGCAACCGCTTGATCGCAAAAGCGATGCTTGTTGAGCCTAGAGAATGTTGCAAATGCAACTCAGACTTCGCATTTGCGAAGTCAGTTCCCTTCTCAAAAGAGCCCAGTTGGTCGCAAAAGCGACCTGCCCCCAGCCTAACCCAACTTCGCATTTGTGAGGCTGGCTTGGCAAATGCGAAGCCTGCCGCCCCACTGTCACCTTCACAAATGCGTATTCACAAATGTGGAATGCTGCTTGCATTTGCGATAACTACAACACCAGCACACCAACAACTATGAATCAAGTCCAAACCATTCTGAAACACGTCCGAGACTCACCCGAGCCGCCATACAAAACATTCACACAACTCTAAGAATATCGTACGAACTCGCTCACAAACGCAAAACATACAAATCACATCCAAAACCACGAATTGGACACCAAAACACATGGAAATTAAAATGAAACTCAAGAATCGCTAAAATCACAACCAACTGTCTGATTCGTTCCAAACCAACTCGGAATGACACCAAACATTGTACACAAGTTCCTAATGATAAAAGGGACATATTCCAAGTCCTGCAATAAAAATCCAAACCCGATAGCCATAAAGTCAAACCATAGTCAAACTTACAAAATTTCTAAACCTTCCAATTCCCATCTTTCACCAAAAAGAGCTAATGTAACCTAGGAACCTACGAATGTAATTATGAGCATACACCTAAGTCCAAAATCACCATAAAAATGTATTGGAACCATTAAAATACCATTCCGGGTCATTTTTACAAAAAGTCAAACCTCGATCAACATTTCCAACTTAAGCTTCTAAATTAAGAAACAGTTGCTCCAAATCAATCCAAAACCTCCCCGAAATGAAACCAACCATCCCCGAAAGTGATTAAACCACAAATACACAAAGGGGAAGCTTCAAAAATTAAAATGGGGCTCAAATATATTAAACGACCAGTCGGACACCATTGATTTTGATTGGAACCTTGGAAATTGCCCCTTTACGCTTGATAATTGTTCACAAATTGAACCTCCTCTTTTTGCTCTTGATAAGAGTCGTTTTGGTCATAACCACCATCATCTTGTGCATAAGTCTATACTCAGGATTTAAATTGGGGACCTTTAGTCTACTTCTTATTGGCCAAAACACTCACCCCTTCCATGGCATAAACTTGCTTTGGAGCTTGAGTTTGATGGAGTTGAGTATTCACAAGTTGATATATGATAATGGTTAATTCCGCATAAGGTGTTGTCATGAAATTGCCTCCGGCCAATTGATTGACCACACATTGATTCTTGGTATTAATACCATGAATCATGTTGTCACGGTAGAAAGTTTGTTGGATCATGTTGTCGGTCATATCATTTTGGGGCATTTGTTTAACACAGTACGATACCGCTCCCAAATCTCATGCAAGGGTTCATTTTGTTCTTTCTTGAAGGCCAATATTTCATCGCGTAGAGTTGCCATATGCCCGGGAGAGAATAATTTAGAAATGAACTTCGCCGCCAACTCATCCCATGTATGAATATAATGATTAGGCAAGCATTCCAACCAATCTAAGGCCTTCCCCTTAGCGAGAAGGGAAATAGCCTTAAACCTCAATGTATCTTTCGAAACATTTATTTGTTTGCTTCCCCAACATTTATTCACAAAACATTTCAAATTATTATAGGCATTTTGATGTGGCACCCCAGTGAAATAACCTCGCAGCTCGAGCTAAGTTAGCATCAAATTAGTGATTCGAAAGTTGCCCGCCTTAATGTGAGGGGGAGTAATGTAATGACCCGACTAGTCATTTTGTGTATTTGTCCCCCATTTTCCTTTTTGATACTTCATACATGTGTACGTTTAGATTTATGACTTACATGATTGATTGATTTGTTTCAGGAAGGTTTTGGGTTGATTTGGACCCTTTGGTTCTTGGTTTAAAAGCCTAAGTTAGAAATATTGATCAAAGTTTGACTTTTATGAAGACGATCCAGAAATAGTATTTTGATGGATTTGATAGGTTCGTATCATGATTTTGGACTTGAGCGTATGTCCGGAATTGAATTCGTAGGTCCGATGGTTGATTTGTGTATTTTTGCCGAAAGTTGACAATTTGAGGTTTAAACGATTTCCCAAGTTTGACCGTAGGTTGACTTTTGGCTATCGGGTTCGACATTTTGTTTTGGGACTTGGAATAGGCCTGTTATGCTATTTAGAACTTGTCTGCAAAAGTTGTTATCAATTAGAGTTGATTTGGTAGGATTCGGACGATTGGTTGCAATTCTAGAGGTTCTTCAACTTCTCTTTGAAATTCATGCGTTTTAATGATCGATTCGTAGATCTAGATATTATTTTTGTGTTTTGATCACGCGAGTGAGTTTGTATGATGTGTTTAGACTTGTGTGTAAGTTTGGATTGGAGCCCCAGGGGCTGAGATGAGTTTCAGATGTGATTAGAAATGGTTTGGAACTGAATCAGGTTTTGCTGGTGTGCTGATGCTCTGATGTCGCAATTGCGAACACCAGCCTCAATTTCTGAAGTGAGCAGGGGTGGTCAGATGTCGCAAATGCGACTTTCCCCTACGCATTTGCGAGGTTATTGCAGGCTTAGGTTGGGTCGCATTTGCGACCACTTGGTTGCTTTTGCGAAGGAAGTCAGCTTTGCAATTGCGAAGCCTTTGTCACAACTACAACTTCTGAAGAGGCTGTTAGGTTTCGCAATTGCGATCCCTGTTCCGCAACTACAAGGGTTCGCAAATGCGAACTCAAGGTCACATTTGTGATATCTACAGCTGATCAAAATGGCTGGAATTCAGAATTTAGGTCTCAGTTTTTATATCTTAGAACCCTAGACTCGGTAGGAGGTAATTTGGAGAGACGATTTTCATCTAAAAATATTGGGTAAGTGATTCTAATCAATTTACAACTATATTCATTATTATATCTTAGATGTAACATCAAATTTATGAGAATCAAAGAGGAAAATTGGGGATTTTTATAAATGTTTTAAAAAATGAAGATTTGAGTTTTGAGAGTCGATTTGGACTCGGATTTGGAAAAAAACAAAACAATAGACTCGTGGGTTTATGGGTAGTCAGAATCTACCCTTGGACCCAGTTTTGACTGGACGGTCCCGGGGTTAGCTTTTGTTGTCTTTTTAGGAATTCTATAAAGATCAAAGCTTTATCTATTATAATTGGTTTCCCTTGCATTGTTTGATAATAATAAGTCATTTTTGGTTCGATTTGAGCCGTGTGGAAGTGAATGTTAGGGGAAAAGCTATATTCGAGGGTTGATTTGGCCTAGAAAAGATAAGTATATTGTCTAACATTGTGTGGGAGAACTGGCCCTTAGGATTTGGATTGTTCGTGTTAATTGTACTATGTGAAAGATGTGTACACAAGGTGACGAGTGTGTGTACATGCTATATGTGGTATTTTGACCGGTATAGACTTTTAGACTTCTTCCATACATTTACTTGAATTTATTATAACATGTTATATCTTTTATTGTTAAATTTACTCTCACATGCTCTAATTGATGTTGTTAGTACTTGTTATACCCTTTAATGTTGTAATTTCTCCTATATTGTTAGTTGAAGTTGCTAACTTTATTATCGTATTGTTACCCCCTTTTATTGTTAAAATACTCCTACTTGATATTTTTAATTCGTGGAATATCTTCTTGTTGAATTATTGGTATTGAAGTTATTGAAGTCATTATCACCATGACGTTAATGTTGGTAATTGTTGAGATATATTTTTTTGTTGAGTATTCCTCATTCATTTTGTTGTTTTTGAGATTCTTGTACACATTGTAATTGAGCCATGGGATATATGTTGTGATGACATTGGTATTGTTGATTTTGGCAAGTGCTGTGGCATATGGACACATGTGGTGCGAGTTGATTATTGTGTTGTGATATTGGTACACATGAGGTGATATAAGTATAGGTGTTGATACACATGTGGTGAGATAAGGTGGGAACTTATACGCATGTTACTAGTAAGGAAATTACTTGAAGCCACGCAGTGGGATAAGGGGGCTAAAACGTGTGGAGCTATTTCGGAAAAATGTTTTCAAAAATAAATGCAAAGCTCATGCAGTGATATAAAAGAGGCTTGTTGGTTGAACAATTCTTGTTGCTTTCTTCATTGTCTTACTTGGAATTATACGTGTTGATTACTTGTTGCTTTGTCATGTGTTCACTACTTGTTGACTTTACGCTTAAACATCCCTTGTTAGCTTACATAATTGAAATGCTTAACCGTCATTTACTTCCTCGCTTTCCATTATTAGACGACGCTATGTTCTGTCCAGTTTTCATATCCTAGTAAGTGTCTTGACCTGGCCTCATCACAACTCTACTGAGGTTAGGCTTGATACTTACAAGTTATCGTTGTGGTATACTCATACTACGCATCTGCACATTTTTCTACAGATCTAAGTATATTTGCTTGTGCTGGACGCTAGTGATCTATTAGCTTTTGTGGGAGACTTCAAGGTACACCTGCTCAATGTTCGTAGGCCTCGTAGTCACTTTCTACTTTTAGTTGTATTATTGTTTATTTCATGTTCCAAACAGTATTATATTTAGAGACTATCAGTGTACTGTCATAGAGCTTATGACTACGTTCCACTAGAGTTTGGGAGTTATTTGTCAGTTTTACCTTTTGGGGTTTATTATGGTTGTATAACTCCTTTGTACTTATCTTCGACTGGCTATAAAACTGTTAGGACATTTCACTCCAATGATTCCTTATCGTGCGAATTGGTTAACTTCAAAATATGAATCCCTGTCTTTCTATTCTCTCACAGATGGTGAGGACACACACTACTGGATCCCATGATCAGACACCCGCGCCCCCTCCTAGAGCCGTGCGAGGTCGGGTCGGGGCAGAGGTCGAGGAGGGGCACGTGTTGCAACCAAAGCACCTACCCGAGTAGTGACTAAGGAGCCACCAGTAGCTTCGATTGGGGGACAGGAATCTGAGGAGCATGTTACTGCCCCTCGACTTCAGGAGACCCTAGCACAGTTCTTGAGCAGGTTAAGCACTCAAGCTCAGGCAGGATTGATTCCCCTTGCACCAGCCACATCTCAGACTACTAGAGGAGCTAAGACCCTGCAGCCCATACTCCAAAGCAGCAGGTTCAGGTTGGTCGGGTCCCCGGTGTCATTCCAGCACAACCAGTTATTGCGGTTCAGCCAGAGGTTAGGCCAGCAACATATGAGGAAGATCAAGGGAGACTTGAGAGGTTCAAGAAGTATGTCCTCCTACTTTCGATTGAGTAGCTACCAAGGATATATAGTTTTCTAGAGAGATGCCACCGTATTCTCTAAACCATAGGTATTGTGGAGGTGAGCGGAGTTTCTTTTACTACATTTCAGCTGTAAGGAGGAGTGTATCAGTGGTGTCAGGCTTAGGAGGAGGGTAGGCCAGCCGATGCAGCCCCACTCACTTGGGCTTATGTTTTAGAGATGTTTTTGAGGGAGTTTGTTCCCTAGACCCTTTGGGATGTATGGCCCATAGTGTTTGAGCAGATTCGTTAAGGGACCATGACATTGTCAGAGTATGCTATGAGATTCAATGAGTTGTCTCGACATAGACCTACCTCGATTTCTACAATAAGAGAGCGAGTCCACAGATTCATTGAGGGGCTCAACTATGGTATTAGATTTAGCATGGCTCGAGAGTCAGATATGAATACTCTGTATTAGGAGGTGGTAGAGATCTCACGGAGGTTGGAGGGTATGTAGGGCCGCAAGAGAGAGACGATCAGGAGGCCAAGAGGCCTCGAGATTCAGGTGCCCGCGCTCCAATTGCAGCTCGTCACGGCAGAGGCTATGTGAGCCGCCTAGTTCATTCAGCACTTCCAGCTACTAGCAGTGCACATGCTATTCTAAGGTTCCAGGTTGCCCATTTTGCTCAGCCATATTTTAGTGCACCTTCTGCACGTGTGCCTTCAACAGCCAGTCTAACCGACCAGACCAAGGTCAGTTTTTGCAGCTACGCCCACCGAGAGCTTATTTTGAATGTGATGATACCATACATATGGTAAGGGACTGCCCTAGACTCAGGAGGGGTGCACCTCCACAGACTATGCAGGCTCCACAGATTCCAGAGGTCCACAGGGTTCATAGGCCATGGTTTCTGCTCTAGTCTCTTCTCTACCTGCCCCACCAGCTAGGGATGGAGGTCAGGCGAGTAGAGGTTGCCCTAGAGTGGGAGTCCTGGCTCATTTCTATCATTCCTGGTCGAAAAGAGGAGGTTGCGCCAGATATTGTCATCATAGGTATGGTTCTGGTTTGTCATAAGGATGCATCAGTCTTATTTGATCCAGGATCCACTTTTACATATGTGTCATCTTACTTTGATCTGTATTTTGATATATCTCGTGATTCTTTGAGTTCTCCTGTATATATGTCCATGTCCGTAGGAGATGTGTTCAAATCATGAGTTGGGTACAAATACATTCATCTAATAACATATTATGCCAAATTGTGTAAGAAGTCTCAATATGTATAAGACTCTTAATTGCTCAAAGGTGTGCTAAAAGTCGTTATTAGGGATTACTTGTTGTCGATAGTCTATAAAGAAGCTTGAATGTGAAAGTAGTGAGTTAGGGACATAAAGTGTGAACACCGTGCCAAGAATGAAAGCTATACGTGTGGCCAATAGTGCCAATAAAATAAAATAATGTGTGAAATATTACGAAATGAGCCTTGATTCAACTATTCAAAATTGACTCTGAAATTAGAATCATCCACAAGCTTATGTACTCAAGTCATGTCCATATGTGGTTGTTCTAATTAATGCTCTGCTTGGTAGGTATTTCCAATATGTTTTGAGTTCTTACATATTCATGAGTTGAGATTGTGTATTGCCCTTTATGTGGAAAGGTATTTCAAGAGTATTCTATATGATGATATTTATGATGATAATCCTTGAAAGTAAAGAAATGAAAGTGTGGGATATGATATATAGCCACAGTTCCATGAACGAAGAATAATATGTATGGCCAAGGGAGCCAATGAAATAATGATGTTGTAAGTAGTTGAAAGTAATTGTGAAGTGATATATAGTGTGAAAGGTTATGAGATGAACGTATTTATACTTATGTTTCCAATGTGTTATAAGATCCTATGACCTCATGAGGAGAGGCTATGGTATTTCTAAATATTTTAAATATTCTTGATATCCTACGATCACTCATGGCAAGTACAAGTGGCGACTGCACTCGCTACTAATTGTAGTCATACAGTGGCGACTTTCCTAAAATTTGTTTTGTGGGAAGGCATATTTATTAACTATTTATAGCGACTATAGTCGCCACAAATGTTACCTTTTGAGGTGACCCAAGGAACCGTCACAAAATATATTCAGTAACGGTTGAACTTGCAGCAATCCTACGGTCGCTACTATATGTCTTTAGCTGCGACTGTGTGGGATTTTGTAGCTACTTTTGTCGGCACTAATAATTTGATTTATTGTAGTGAATATTTGACCATAGATATCAGAATGAATTAATTGTAATGGAAAATCAGCTCTCTTAGCCGTTCTAAATGGTTTACGTGTAATCTTTCCGCCAAGACAATTTTCACACTTTGGCATTTTAATTTTAGCGAAAGGACCTAAATTTTAGTCACTCTATTCATTCGATGTTGTCCTGTGTGACCTAATCTTGCATGCCATGTAATAAAATCAACATCATTATTACTAGAATATCATGGCATAAGACAACGATCAACATAGTAGTTATAAATGGTGGTGAGTTCAACAATTCTTCCGCTGCGTTATTAACAGGTACGCTATTATTGTTCTTGCCTCGCGATTTATTCTAACAGACATAATTATCAAACCTAGGAACTTTATTCTCTAGATTATGAGTGTGCTTTACTATGTTTCATCTTTTCATTCGTTATTATTGTGGTGGTTTATTTCTAGTGATGTTTCTCTCTTCTATTCTGAGGGGTGACGTCCTTTATATAACTTGCTGGACTGCTTAGCAATATATCTTGATTGTCTAGTTTGAGGGTAGTCTTCTATATCCATACACTTGGGAGTAACCTTCTTTGCTATGTAATGGGTGTTTATGCACTTAACACACCTGTGGTGATGGAATTCCAATTGACGTTGATGAGGCTCTATTTAAATAAGCTGTGACAATGGGACACATTACGAAGTGACACCGATGTAGAACGGTCCCGCTACAGTGGTACCTCATTGTCGGAATCCATGCATACGTGCAACAAGGTAAGATATATTGAGGTGGCTGGCAGCTCTTTGATGCTTTAGTCGGTCAATTATGTTACTGTGTGCTCTAAATAGCACTTTTGTTGTTCACTGTGGTTGCTCATTCGTGCTTCTTTCATTAAGATACATCGTTAGCTAGTTACTCGTAGATCGTCCTTATAATCTCTCTATCCTAATCACTAGTATGCTAATTTCATGCAATTCTGAGCCTTCCTTTGATATCTTCCTTTGTTGGCTATATGGATCATGAATCCCTTTGTCGAGCCCTGACCTCGGGGAGCGCGACCAGCGCTCAACCGAGATACCCCAGTTAAACAAGCTTGCTAGATGCCTTCTATCCAACTTTGCCAATTAACAACATAAGGATCATTAAAAGTGATAGACATGAGAAGAGTCAAGTATTTCATATTCTTTTTCCATTACTAAAGGATATCTATTTATGATTTCCAAAATATTACAAGTTTATAGATATGATGAAAAACATGTTTTCCCAAATACCAACACTTCCTAGTTTAATTTCCAATATCAAATACCACCCACAACCTATCTACGGAGCATCTAAGTACAATAGAAGAGTAGTATGGAAGTGCTGGCGACAAGGCCCTAGCTATACCTCAAAACATAAAGTACAACGTCAAATGACATGAAGCCTGGAATAGAGTAGGGCTAACCAAAATCTGCTGAACAGAGAGTAACTACTAACGAGGATCAAAACCGCCCGATGACGAACCACCTGCATCCGTTGAAGACGCAGCGTCCCCTGCAAAAAGGGATGTTAGTACATATGGAATAGTACTAGTATGTGAAGCTAAATGTCCTCTTTCAAAATAGAATGCCAATATAATCGTTTGCCAAAAAGAGAATTATGAGGTGTTATATGTCCCAATGGCTTCAACTATAGTTATATACTTCTGAAATAATGTATGTAAATGTCTTCGATTGTTAAGTCCCCAAGAGTCATAAACCTAGTTAATGACCTCAAGATGTCAAGGGAGTGAATAACGAGATGGAAGGGGGATGTCCTATGTTAAATGATGATGAACCTTAAGAAAAGTAATTGGGATCATGTGCCATTGAAATCGGCTTATTGATTTAGCATGCAAGTGCTAATGTAATGAGTTGTGTTTCTCTATGATGAGCATGAACATGAATTATTCCAATGATATATGAATTACGACCTTAAATGTTATCACAAACTATGTCACTTTGATTTATATATTAGATTGTGGTATTGTGATACACCTCCACCCGCATATATTAGGATGAGGCGGTAGGGCCGCTTTGTGTAGAGATTATGGTATTGTGACACACCTCTACCCGCATATATTGGGGTGCGGCGGTAAGGCCTCTTTGTGTAGAGATTGTGGTATTACGATACACCTCCACCCACATATATTGGGGTGAGGCGGCAGGGCCACTTTGTGTAGAGATTGTGGTATCGTGATACACCTCCACCCGCATATGCTGGGGTGAGGTGGCAGGACCGCTTTGTGTGAAGATGGTTATAAAGGATCCCTGACTTAATATCTATAAATTTTAATGGAAGCTCTTAATAAATTTGCTTGACGTTAATGACTAGCTAAGCACTTTTACTGTTACCATGATTCATCATATTCATGTTGTATTTCCAAGCCCTTGAATAGGTGTATTTGTGTTGTGTAAGTGAACATTGTGAACGGTTTATGAAACACACAGGTGTATTGTATAGGTGATACTGTGAACGGTCTATGAAACACACAGGTGTATTGTATAGATGATACTGTCAACGGTCTATGAGATGCATAGGTGTATATAATATATATGTGTAAAATAAGGGAGGAAGGTTCCACTTTCATTGGCCTTGTTTGTGCATGTTGTTACAGTTACATTATATTACGTATTCCATGTATAGTTCATATAGCTCAGTTGATCCTAAAAGAAGTTTAGAATGATGCAACTATAATAAGAGTTGAAATATGATTCTATGGGATGCTTCGTAGTTTCTTGATGTACTTTATTTGCCTCTTATTTGAGTTACCGTATTTTTATGTGTTATTTTGACTGCCTTACATATGAGTACTATTCTACATGTACTCACGTCCCTTTTGTCGGGGGCGCTGCATCTTTTAATGGATGTAGGTATACTTCTACAGGATGATATGGATCTTTGATAGGGATCTTATTCACTACTCAGTTTATGGTGAGCCCACTACAGTTCTAGTGGGTGTTTGGGTTTAGTTTATTTTATGTATTTAGGCATCTATTGTCGTAGAAGCTCCATGTACAACGTGGGTCATGTAATTAAAGGTTTGAGTTTCGTCATGTATTTATGTTCACAATATTTACAGCTATTTATAAAGTTATGTAATCATCATAAGAAAGAATTTATGGGCCATTGAGCCAGATGTATTCAATATGAAAGTCAAGATCTAATTATGTTATGGTAAATCATGCATGGGTAATGATGAGAGGTTAATGTAAGTTAGGCTTGCTCGACTGGGTTTACTCAGTTGAGCGTCGGTCGCGCTCCCTGCGTTCGGGGCGTGACAAACTTGGTATCAGATCATGGTTTAGGAGTCCTAAGGTGTCATGGAGCTGTGTCAATAGAGTCCCTCTTATCGGTGTGTTGCCGGCAACACTTATAATAGGGAGGCTACAACGATATTTAGGAAATGTTATCTTCTTTTATCCTTTATCGTGCGTTAAGGTTCCGAGTTAGTCTCGGAGTTCCCTTGTTAATATCAAGGAGTTTTTGTATATCGTGCGACAAAATGAGAAAGGCCTAAGGATTAAAGAAATGATGCACATAACATGCATAATGTGTGAGGTGCCCAATTGTCCTCGTAATGGAGGAAGGAAAAATCAAGGATACGACCAAGGTAAGCAAGGTCATAGAGTTGGTCTCGAGAGTCATGGTTGTTATTTTCATGTATATGGTGCAATGAGGTGTTATCTATATGTTGTTTAGGATTGATTTCTAAGATTCTATAGCAGGTGGATAGGACCCAATTATAGGGGAGACTCTGGCGAAAGTTTTGAAAATTTGGAGAGTTAGCCAAATTTTGGAGTTTTTGGTATGTAGATAAAGATTTAAGTCACATTAGGTGTCTATGGCAGACTCTAACCTTCATTCGAGGACGAATGATCCTAAGCGAGGGAGAATGTAAGGCCCCATTAAATTTTCTAATGATTTAAGATATTAAAGTGCACCAACGGTATTTGGGAATAACGTTTTTGAGTATTAAAGGTGTAGCACCCCGGAAAATTTCGAAGTACTTAAGCGCTATCAAGAAAGTTAATGTGTGCTAATTATATTATTTTGTGTGCAGATGAGGATTATTAATATGATGTACATCAATTGGATATAAGTTATGTGATGAACAACCTATCAAATGTAAGATCTTCGATTCTAGTTTATAACGATTCAAACCGTTCATAATTTGGACACTCCCACGCGATGTTATGACCAAATTACCAAATGCTGGCAGAAAGTGACACTACCGTGCCTCCCCATGCGCCGCCCCATGCGGCGTGCCTGTGGGGATTTTCAGAACACTTCAAAAATTGTTTTCTACCCCATGTGGCATGGCTGTGCAAATTGTTTTGGTTTTTTTATAACCCGACCCCATTTCGTTAAATAGACGCAATGGCCTATTTCTTGAGCTAAAACCTGACGTGTTTAGAGTTAGAGAGTGCCCTAGAGTGGGAAAGTGTTCCTCCATAATTGTTCTTCAATTCTTGCTCAAATCTTGCAAGATATAAAGAAAAACCCACAAGGTCTTCATCCTAAAGGTAAGATTCTACACTGTAACCTTCAATCTCGAATTTTATCTAGGATTGGGTAATTAGTAAGATAATATTTGGGCATGAGAGTTGTTCATCTTCAATGCATGTGTTATTAAAGGGTGTAAGAATATTGTTGAGCTAAGAATGGTAGATAATGGGTTTGGGATGCTGGAATCCACCATGGGAGGACCTTGAAACCTTAATGCACATATAGTGTTTGATAAAATGCTCAAATGAGCTAGAACCATGATCATCCTCCTAATTTTGGTTCAATTTATTATATTTCTAAAATAGATTGAAGTTGCTAAGAATTCCGAAACGTTTTAGACTTTAAGGAAGCTTAATTGAGTTATGTTGACTAAACTGCTCTCCTAGAATTGAATCCCATGAGGTTCTTGTAAGTCTCGAGTTATTCATTATAAATTAACTATTCCGAATAAGCATTATGTTGAAAGGTATATATTCAAAACGTGTTTCGGATGCTCTTATCATATGATATTATCATTCAGGTATATGTTCAAAGCATGAGTTGGATATAAAAATGTTACTACTCCAAGTAGTATTTCAAGTGAAGGCTATTATGCCAAATTGTGTAAGAGGTCTCAATGTGCATAACACTCTTAATTGCCCATAGGTGTACTAAAAGTCGTGATTAGGGATTCCTTGATGTCGATAGTCTATAAAGTTGCTTGAAAGTGAAAGAAGTGAGTTGGGGATATAAAGTGTGAGCACCGTGCCAAGAATGAAAGCTATACTTGGGTCAATAGCGCCAATGAAATGAAATGATGTGTGAAATATTACGAAATGAGTCTTGATTCAACTATTCCAAATTGACTCCTAAAATAGAATCATCCAAAAGCTTATGTACTCAAGTCATGTCCAAATGTGGTTGCTCTAACTAATGCTATGCTTGGTAGGTATTTCCAATATGTTTTGAGTTCTTACATATTCATGAGTTGAGATTGTGTATTGCCCTTTTTGTGGAATGGTATTTCAAGAGTATTCTATATGATGATGTTTATAATGATAATCCTTGAAAGTAAGGAAATGAAAGTGTGGGATATGATATACGACCACATTTCCATGAATGTTAAAAATATGTATGGCCGAGGGAGCCAATGAAATAATGATGTTGTAAGTAGTTGAAAGTAATTGTGAAGTGATATATAATGTGAACGGTTACGAGATGAACTTATTTGCACTTATGTTTCCAATGTGTTATAAGCTCCTACGCCCTCATGTGGAGAGTCTATGGTGTTCCTTAATATTTTAAATGTTCTTGATATCCTATGATCAACCATGGCAAGTACAAGTAAGTGATGGTATGAGCATGAGATGTAGTCGTTTGCCCAAAAGAGAATTATGAGGTGTTGTATGTCCCAATGGTTTCAACTATAGTTGTACGCTTATGAAATAATGTATGTAAATGACTTCAATTGTTAAGTTTCCAAGAGTCATGAACCTAGTTAATGACCTCAAGATGTCAAGGGAGTGAATAATGAGATGGAAGGGGGATGTCCTTTGTTAAATGATGATGAACCTTAAGAAAAGAAATTGGGTTTATGTTCCATTGAAATCGACTTATTGATTTAGCATGCATGTGCTAATGTAATGAGTTGTGTTTCTCTATGATGAGCATGAACATGAAGTATTCCAACGATATAGGAAATTAAGACCTTAAATATAATGACAAACAACGTCGCTTTGCATTATATATGAGATTGTGGTATTGTGATACACCCCCACCCGCATATATTAGGGTGTGTCGGTAGGGACGCTTTGTGTATAGATTATGATATAGTGATACACTTCCACCCGCATATAATAGGGTGAGGTGGCAGGGCCACTTTGTGTAGAGATTGTGTATTGTGATACACCTCCACCCGCATATATTTGGGTGAGGTGGCAGGGTCGCTTTGTATAGAGATTGTGGTATTGTGATACACCTCCACCCACATATATTGGGGTGAGGCGGTAGGGCCGCTTTGTGTAGAGATTATGGTATTGTGATACACCTTCATCCATCTATATTGGGGTGAGGCTGTAGGGCCTCTTTGTATAGAGATTGTGGTATCTTGTTACACCTCCACCCACATATGTTGGGGTGAGGCGGCATGACCGCTTTGTGTGAAGGTGGTTATAGAGGATGCTCTACTTAATATCTATAAATTTTAATTGAAGCTCTTAATAAATTTGCATAACGTTAACGGATATCTGAGACCTTTTACAGTTACCATGATTCATCATATTCATGTTGTATTTCCAAGCCCTTGAATAGATGTATTTGTATTATGTAAGTGAACACTGTGAACAGTCTATGAAACACACAGGTGTATTGTATAGGTGATACAGTGAATGGTCTATGAAACTCACATGTGTATTGTATAGGTGATACTGTGAACGGTCTATGAGACACATAGATGTATATAATGTATATGTGTAAAATAAGGGAAGAAGGTGCCACTTTCATTGGCCTTGTTTGTACATATCGTTACAACTACATTATATTATGTATTCCACGTATAGTTCATATGGCTCAGTTGATCCTAAAAGAAGTTTAGAATGATGCAACTATAATAAGACTTGAAATGTGATTCAATGGGATGTTTCGTAGTCTCTTGATGTACTCTATTTGCCTCTTATTTTAGTTACCATATTTTCATATGTTGTTTTGACTTCCTTACATACGAGTACTATTCCACATGTACTCACGTCCCTTTTGTCGGGGGCTCTGCATCTTTTAATGGATGCAGGTATACTTCTACAGGATGCTACAGAACTTCTTCACTACTCAGCTTATGGCGAGCCGATTGCAGTTGTAGTGGGTGTTTGGGTCTAGTTAATTTTATGTATTTATATATCTATTGTCATATAAGCTCTATGTACATTGTGGGTCATGTAATTAAAGATTTGAGTTTTGTCATGTATTTATGTTCATAGTATTTACAGCTATTTATAAAGCTGTGTAACCATCATGAGAAAGAATTTATGGGCCATTGAGCCAAATGTATTCAATATGAAAGTCAAGATCTAATTATGTTATGGTAAATCATGCATGAGTAATGATGAAAGGTTAATGTAAGTTAGGCTTGCTCGACTGGGTTTACTTGGTTGAGCGCCGGTCGCGCTCCCTGAGTTCGGGGTGTGAAAGTTATGTTTAGTTGTTATTTGTGATTTTGAGACCAGTGTTGATCTGTTGTTCCTCAATATGGTTAACTTTGATGTGATCTTGGGCATGTACTGGTTGTAGCCTTATCGCACTATTCTAGATTGTCATGCCAAGATTATGACACTTGCTATGCCAGGTTTACCACGGTTGGAGTGGTGGGGGTACATTGGATTATATTCCTAACAGGGTTGTGTCCTTCTTTAAGGCACGACAGATGGTTGAGAAGGGGTGTGAAGCATATCTAGCCTTTGTAAGGGATGTTAATGCAGATACTCCTACTGTCGAGCCAGTTCCGGTAGTGATAGATTTCCCTGATGTGTTCCTGGCGAGCACTCGGCTTATTTCAATTTCAATATATCGTATGGCACTAGTGGAGTTGGAGTTAAAAGGACAACTGCAAGAGTTTCTTAATAAGGGTTTCATCCATCCTAGTGTGTTACCTTGAGGTGCTCCGGTTCTGTTTGTAAACAAGAAGGATGGCTCCATACGGATGTGTATTGATTATAGGCAGTTGAACAAGTTTGCAGTGAAGAATAGGTAACCATGACCGTGCATTGATGACTTATTTGACCAGATTCACTGTGCTAGAGTGTTCTCAAAGATTGATATGAGGTTAGGGTATCTTCAGCTGAAGATCAGGTGTCCAGATATTCTGAAGACTACCTTTAGGACTCGGTAGGGTCATTATGCGTTCCTCGGGATATCATTTGGGCTGACCAACGCCCCAGTAGAATTCATACACTAGATGAACAGTGTATTCCAGCCATATCTTGATTGATTAATCATTGTGTTTATTGACGTCATCTTGGTATATTCTCGCAGTTAGGAGGATTATAAACAACATTTGAGGATTGCGATCTAGACCTTGAGGGAAAAGAAGTTATATGCAAAATTCTCCAAGTGTGAATTCTCGCTTGATTAGGTGGTTTTTGTGGGTCATGTTATGTCTAGTGAGGGGATCAAGGTAGATCCGAAGAAGATTGAGGAAATTTAGAGCTGGCCTAGACCGTCTTCAACTACTTAGATTCGGAGTTTCCTTGGGTTGGCCATATATTATCGTTGTTTCATATTGGGTTTCTCATCCATTGATGCACCTTTGACTAGATTGACCCAGAAGGGTGCCCCTTTTAAATGGTCCGAGGAGTGTGAGGTAAGCTTTCAAAAGCTCAAGGATACTTTGAATACAACCCAGTGTTGGTGTTGCCTACAGGCTAGGGGTCTTACACACTTTTTGTGATGCGTCACGCATTGGGATTGGCACAGTGTTGATGCAAGATGGTAGGGTAATTGCCTACGCTACTCAACAACTGAAGGTTCATGAGAAGAAATATTCGGTCCATGACTTGGCATAAGGTGACGAGTGTGTACATGGGCTATATGTGGTATTTTGACCGGTTTAGACTTTTAGACTTCTTTCATGCATTGACTTGAATTTGTTATAACATGTTACATATTTTATTGTTAAATTTGCTCTCACGTGCTCTAATTGATGTTATTAGCATTTGTTATACCCTTTAATATTATAATTGCTCCTATATGCTTAGTTGAAGTTTCTATCTTTCTTATTGTCTTGTTACCCCCCCCATATTAAAATACTCCTACTTGAAGTTGTTATTTCGTTGAATATCTTGTTGTTGAATTATTGGTCTTGAAGTTGTAGAAGTCATTATCACCTCTAGGTTGAAGTTGGTAATTTTTGAGATATCTTTCCTTGTTGAGCACTCCTCGTTCATTTCCTTGTTAATGAGATTCTTGTACACATTGTAATTGATACATGGGCTATATGTTGTGATGACATCAGTATTGTTGATTTTGGCAAGTGTTGTGGCTTATGAGCACATGTGGTACGAGTTGATTATTGTGTTGTGATATTGGTACGCATGCGGTGATATAAGGATAGGGGTTGATACGTATGCAGTGCGATAAGGTGGGATATTACATGGGTGTTGCTAGTAAGGGAATTACTTGAATTCATACGGTGAGATAAGGGAGCTAAAACACGTGGAGAAATTTCGGGAAAATGTTTTCAAACATAAATGCAAGGCTCACACGGTGATATAAGGAAAGATCTTGATTGAAATGGTGAAATGTGAATATGAGGTATGGTACCTCGGTTGTGATTTTTGTTATACATTCCATGTTCAAAGAGGCTTGTAGTTTCAACAGCTCTAATTGTTTTTTTCATTCTCTTTTGTCTGTGTTGATTACTTTTTGCTTCATCATGTGTTCACGACTTGTTGGCTTTACCTCTTAAACCTCAGTTGTAGCTTATACTATTGAAATGCTTATCTCTCATTTACTTCCTCGCTTTCCATTATTAGAATACCCTGTGTTCTGTTCAGTTTTCTTATCCTAGTAGGTTTCTTGACCTGGCCTCGTCACTATCTACCGAGGTTAGGCTTGATACTTACAAGGTACTATTGTGGTGTACTCATACTATGCTTTTGTATATTTTTGTGCAGATCCAAGTACATCTGCCTGTGATGGATGCCAGTGATTGATTAGCTTTTGGCGGAGACTTCAAGGTATACAAGGTCGAAGTCCGTCAGCTCCCGCCACATCTCAGGTCGGGGGAGGGGCACATACTCCCGCAGCCCACACTCCTGAGAAGAGGGTCCAGGTTGATCAGGCCCTAGAGTTCAGTCCTATGCCGCTGGTAGCCCCTGTTCAGCATGAGACTAGGACAACTGCTTCTGAGGCTCAACAGCTCAAACTTGAGAGGTACAAAGAAATACCACCCACCTACCTTCAGCGGATTGGCTACAGATGATGCTCAGGGTTTTCTAGAAAAGTGTTATCGTATTCTCTGCACTATGGGTGTAGCGGAAACAAATGGGGTTTCTTTTACCACTTTCTATCTTAGATGAGCAACCTATTAGTGGTAGCGTGCTTATGAGTTGAGTAGTCTGGGTGAGGCAGCTTCACTTACAAGGACTCAGTTCTCGGACATGTTTTTGAGAGAATATGTCCCTTATAGCCTCAGGGACTCATGGCGCGCAGATTTTGAGCAGTTGCGCTAGGGTGCTATGACTGTATCGGAGTATGCAGTCCGCTTCAGTGATTTGGCCCGACATGCACCGGCCTTGGTTGCCATAGTTTGAGAGAGGGTTCGACGATTTATTGAGGGACGTCACCCCAGTATCAGGATTAGTATGGTCAGGGAGCTGGAGATGGATATTCCTTATTAGCAGGTTGTGAGAATTGCTAAGAGATTGGAGGGCATACTTGCCCGAGACCGAGAGGAGAGAGAGGCCAAGGGGTCTCAAGAGACTGGTTCTTAATCTGGAGCTCGTGCCCTAACATCTCGCCATGGTAGGGGTTATGTGGGTCGCCCCGTTCATTTAGATCTTCCAGATGCCAGTGGTGTTCCAGCCCCTTCTAGGCCCCAAGAGCCTTATTATGCACCGCCAGTATCTAGTGTGCCTCCTGCTAGGGGTAATTTTAGCGGCCAATCCAGCAGACATGGCCCGAGTCAGTCACAGCAGCCACGCCCTCCGAGAGGTTAGTTTGAGTGTGGAAACACCCGCCATATGGTGAGGGATTTCCCCAGACATAGGAGGGTTGCACCTCCACATACCTTTCAACCACCACGTGCTCCACCGGGTCCTCAGGCTATGATTCCAGCACCAGCTACCACCCCACCTACTCAACCAGCTAGAGGTAGAGGTCGGGGAGGTCGAGGTCGCCCTAGAGGGGGAGGCTAGACCGGATATTATTCTCTTCTGGCTCGTAAAGATGCAGTTGCTTCCGACTCTGTCATAGAGATACGTCGGTATTATTTGACCCAGGTTCTACGTATTCATATGTTTCCTCTTATTGTTCCCCACATTTGGGCATCTCTTGGAATTCTTTGAGTTCCCCTATTTATGTGTCTACTAATGTGGGAGATTCGCTTGTTATGGACCGCGTGTATCAGTTGTGCTTGATTGCTCTTAGTGGTTTTGAGACCAGAGCCGACTTATTATTACTCAGCATGGTAGATTTTGATGTTATCTTGGGCATGGACTGGTTGTCGCCTCATTATGCTATTCTTGATTGTCATGCTAAGACCGTGACGCTGGCTATGCCAGGCTTATCGCGATTTGAATGGAGAGGTACCTTAGAGTATACTCCCAGCCGAGTTATTTCATTTCTTAAAGATCAATGAATGGTTGAGAAGCGGTGCGACGCGTATTTAGCTTATGTGAGAGAGGTCAGTATTGATACCCCTTACTGTTGAGTCAGTTATAGTAGTGAGGGGTTTCCCAGATGTGTTTCTAGCTGATCTTCCGGGTATGCCGCCCGACAGAGATATTGATTTCGGCATTGATTTGTTGCCGGGCACTTAGCCCATGTCCACGACCTTAAGCTAGCAGCTATTTTTCATGCCTTGAAGATTTGGAGGCATTATTTGTATGGTGTTCCTTCTGAGATTTACACTGATCAACGGAGTTTGCAGCATCTATCCTAGCAGAAGGATTATAATTTGCATCAGAGGAGGTGGTTAGAGCTGCTTAAGGATTATGACGTTACCATATTTTACCATTCCGGGAAGGCGAATATGGTGGCCGATGCTTTGAGTCATCGAGCAGAGAGTTTGGGGAGTTTAGCATATCTACCAGTAGTAGAGAGGCCTATGGAATTGGATGTTTAAGCCTTAGCTAGCCATTTTGTGAGATTGGATATTTCTGAGCCGAGTCGAGTATTGGCTTGTGTGGTCTCTCGGTATTCTCTTTATGATCGTATCAGGGAGCGTCAGTATGATGACCCCCATCTGCTTGTCCATAAGGACACGGTCCATCACGGTGATTCTAAGGAGGTCACTATTGGGGAGGATGGTGCATTGAGGATGCAGAGCAGGTTATGTGTGCCCAATGTGGAGGGGCTGCATGAGTTGATTCTCTAGGAGGCTCACAGCTCGCGGTACTCCATTCATCCGGGTGCCGCAAAGATGTATCAGGACCTGAGGCAGCATTATTGGTGGAGAAGGATAAAGCATGACATAGTAGAGTATGTGGCTAGATGTCTAAATTACCAGCAGGTGAAGTACGACTATCAGCGATCAGGTGGGTTGCTTCAGAAGATAGAGATTTCGGAGTGGAAATAGGAGCGGATCACTACGGACTTCGTTGTTGGACTCCCATGGACACAGCAAAAGTTTGATGCAGTTTGGGTGATTGTGGACAGGCTGACCAAGTTAGCTCATTTCGTTCTTGTGATGACTACCTAATCTTTCGAGCACCTGGCTCGAATTTACATTCGTGAGATTGTCAGACTTCATGGCGTACCGGTATCTATCAACTCTGACCGGGGCACGCAGTTTACATCGCAGGTTTGGCTAGCCGTACAGCAGGAGTTGGGTACTCGAGTGTAGTTTAGCATAGCTTTTCACCCTCAGATGCACCGGCAGTCCGAGCGCACTATTCAGATTCTTGAGGATGTGCTCTGTGCTTGTGTGATGGAGTTTGGAGTTTCTTGGGATTAGTTCTTGCCACTTGCGGAGTTTGCCTACAACAACAGTTATCAGTCAAGCATTCAGATGGCATCGTATGAGGTTCTATAAGGTAGGCGGTGTCGGTCCCCAGTGGGTTGGTTTGTGCCGGGCGAGGCCAGATTATTGGGTACGGACTTGGTTCAGGATTCCTTGGAGAAGGTGAAGGTGATTCAGGACAGACTTCACACAGCCCAGTCCAGACAGAAGAGCTATGTGGACCAGAAGGTTCACGGTGTTGCATTCATGGTTGGAGAGCGGGTCCTGTTTCGTGTTTCGCCTATGAAGGTAGTTATGAGGTTCGGTAAGAGGGGCAAGCTGAGACCAAGGTTTATTGGCCCTTTTAAGGTGTTGCGGTGAGTTGGGGAAGTTGCATATGAGCTTACCTTACCTCCCAGTCTAGCAGGAGTTCATCTCGTATTTCATGTTTCAATGCTCCGGAGGTATCACGGCGATACGTCTCATGTGTTGGATTTTAGCTCAGTCCAGTTGGACAAGGATCTATCCTACGTCGAGGAGCCAGTGGCTATTTTGGATAGGCAGGTTCCAAAGCTGAGGTCAAAGAACATTGCATCAGTAAAGGTTCAGTGGTGGGTTCAGCCGGTTGAGGAGGCGACTTGGGAGACCGAGCGGGATATGCGCAACCGTTATCCTCATCTTTTCACTGCTTCAAGTATGTCTCTATACTCGTTCGAGGATGAACGATTATTTTAAAAGGGGGAGGATGTGACAAGCTGGCTGGTCGTCTTGAGAGTTATAGCCCCGTCCCCTATTAACTGATTTTCCCCGTATCTATTTCTACTATTGTGACTTGCCGGGCGGTTTCGTTTTTACTTTTGGAGTGTTTTGGGACACTTAGTCCCTAAACGGAAAAGCTTAAGTTTTAGGATTCGGATCGTAGTTGGAACTATGTGAATACTACTCCAAAATGGAGTTCCGTTGATTCCGTTAGCTCCGTTGGGTGAGGTTGGGCTTAGGAGCGTGTCCGGATTGTGTTTTGCAAGTCTGTAGCTCATTTATGCTTGAAATGGCGAAAGTCGAATTTTTTGAGCTTTGGACCGGTTGTGGAATTTTTTATATCGGGGTTGGATTCCGATTCCGGAAGTTGGAATAGGTCTATATGGTTACATATGACTTGTGTACAAAGTTTGGGGTCAATAAGACATGGTTTGATAGGTTTCGACGTCGGTTGTCGAATTTAAAAAATACTAAGTTCTTTAAGTTTGAACCGGAGGATGATTCGTTATTTTAGCATTGTTGATGTGGTTTGAAGACTCGACTAAGTTCGTATGGTGTTTTAGGATTGGTTGGTATGTTTGGTTGAGGTCCTGGGGGCCTCGGGTGTGTTTCGGATGCTAAACGGGTTGAAATTTGGACTTGTGCAAATGCTAAATATTTCTGGTTTCGCATCTGCGGTTGGGGAACCGCAGGTGCGGACACGCACGTGCGGAAGATCAGGCGCACAAGCGGTTTGGAAGGAGGAGCTCAGGGATCGCAAGTGCGAGCTAATATTCCACACCTGCGATGCCCACAGATGCGGCCTTGGAACGTAGATGTGAAGAGAGACCGCAGAAGTGGACCAGTTTCAGCAGGTGCGCACGCGCAGGTGCGGCTACTTTTTCGCAGAAGCAGTCCCAGGTCCCTTAAGTCTTTTCCGCACCTACGATGGAATTTCCGCAGGTGCGGTGCCACAGGTGCGATGAATAGGTCGCAGAAGCGAATTTGCTGGGCAGAAAAGGGAAAAATTAGAGGGTTTGATTCATTTCTCCATTTTTGGACTTGGGAGCTCGGAAAATGGTGGTTCTTTGAGGGATTTTCAGAGAGAGATTTGTGGTAACAATTCCTAACTTGATTTTGATCATATTTCATTAATCTATTGTTGTTTTCTTCATTTAATTAAGGAATATGAGTCGAAAGTTGGGAGAATGGGGGAAATGTTTCCCAATCGAATTTCTGAGTTCTGAGTGGGATTTATACATCGGATTTGGATAATTTTGGTACGAGTGATCTCGTGAGTGAATGAGTGTTCATATTTTATAACTTTTACCCGATTCCGAGACGTGGGCCCAGGGAGACGTTTTTGGGCGTTTTTCTAATTTCTTGCCTTAGTTTGAGTTCGTTAGCGAGATTAGTTTCTTGTAGCTATATTTATGTTATGTAATTGGTTTTGGCTAGAGTTGAGCCATTCGAAGTCAGATATATTCGTGGAAAGAGCATTGTGATAGATTGATTTGAGCATGTTTCGAGGTAAGTGGCTTGCATAACCTTGTGTGGGGAAATCCCCCTTAGGATTTGGTACTGTTTGATATGTGAGCACCGTGTACGTGAGGTGACGAGTACATACACGGGCTAATTGTTGTAAAAATCCGTTTTTCACTAAGTCATAATTTGTTTTCTCCTTAATTGAAACACACTAGCATATGTAAATATCCTGTTTTTACTATAATAGCATGCCTACTTGTTTAACTGCCTATTTGAACTCTGTGCAGTATGTTTAGTGAAATTACCTGCTTTTCTTGACTTGAACTTAGTCTAAACTGTAGGATTTCTTGCTGCAACTGTTATTTCGGTGGGTTGCACTGCATATTTATTTTGGGACTACGGAGCGGTATTCCGGGAGATCCCCTGAACATTTATGTTTGGGACTACGAGACGGTATCTCGGGAGATCCCCTATTGTTATCACTGTGTTCTGAGCTGTTGTCTATCATTGGTTCTATTCCTGTTAGATTTTTGTATTTATTGTTACTGCGATATTTCATTCTGTCTTATTTCATTATATTTATACCAGTAGGGCCCTAACCCGATCTCATCACTACTCGACCGAGGTTAGGCTTGGCACTTAGTGGGTATCGTTGTGGTGTACTCACGTCCTTTCCTACATATGTTTTTCGTGTGCAGATCCCGGTTCATCTTACCAGCCTCATTACTAGTTGCAGTCGCTGCTGCTTATTGGAGACTTCAAGGTACATCTGCTCGCGCCCGCAGATCCTCGGAGTTCCCCTCTATCCCCCTATGTTCATTTGTTTTCTTCTTTCTATAGAAATGATGTATATAATAGTTAAGACTTCTTAGTAGCTTGTGACTTGCGGGTTTCCGGGTTTTGGGAAAATGTTTTTTTTTCGTTTTTTCAGAGGTGATAATTTTATATACCTAGTAGCATTCAATTGCTTATTAGATATTTGTTACTGTTAGTAGTTAATGTTCGTATTTTTGTTTCATTTCCGCAAAGTGTTAGGCTTACCTAGTCATAGAGACTAGGTGCCGTCACGACGGTTCATGGAGGGAGAAATAGGGTCGTGACATTATGGGTAATTGAGATCTACCCTTCGACTCAGGTTTTGATCAGGTGGGCCCGAGATTAACTTTTAATGACTTTTGGGGATGTAAAGATCTTAACTTTATTAATTGAAATTTATTTCTATTGCATTGTTTGATATTATTAAGTCGTTTTAGGCTCGATTTGAGCCTAGCAGAGGTGAATTTGGAAGGAAAAGTATTTTTAGAGTATTGAATTGGCCTAATTAAGGTAAGTATCTTTCCTAACTTTGCATGGGGAAAACTTCCCCATTGGATTTGCTCTAATTGCATTATTTATACTATGTGAAATGATGTATACAAAAGGTGATGAGTCTGTACACGAGCGTATATATGTTAATTGCTCGGATTTGAACTTAGGCTATTAATATGCCTTTATTTGGAGTTATTTATAATGTGAAGCACGTTTCATTGTTGATTTGCATCACGTACTCTTGTGTAGTTGATGAAAATCTTGTATACATTGTTTTTGAGCCATGGGCTATGTATTGTAGTGGCATTGGTGTTGTTGTTTGGGCGATGTTGTGGCATATGTGCATGTGTGGTGCATTGATTATTTTGTTGTGATTTAGATATGCATGCAGCGATATAAGAGTGGTGTGTATATTTATGCACATGCGGCGATATAAGAGGGCTTATGCGCGTGTTGCTAGTAAGGGGAATTAGTTCATTGTGATGCATAGTCGGCGAGATAAGGGGGCTTATGCGTGTGAAGTCATTTAGGCATACTATCTAAATGAATATCAAAATGCAAGAAGTCCGTTTTGTATCCTATAGGCATGCTCTCTAGCCATTTAAGTCATAACATTTTGTGCATATAATTCAAGAGAATGAGACGTGATGAGTGAAAAAGCTATTAAGATCTTATAGGCATGATCTCTACCCATTCAGGCAAAAGATAAAGTATCCCAGTTCCCCCTTTTCACTAATCCCCAATTGTTCGTTATTACAAGTCATTACAGGCCCAAGAATGAAATAATACAGACTTGAAGATGACAAGACACGGGTTGAAACGAATACAAGCTCACCAAAGCAATTACAGGCCCAATATAAAAGTAACCCAGGAATATCCCAGGCCTTCAATAGTATTACTCTACGGACAAACAGCAGGCCCAAACCACAGGCTCACAGGATAACTAAAGTGCACCTGAATCTAGTGCCCAAGTCCAACAACACCCATGGCCCATCACCAGACCCAATGAATAACTTACTTACCCACATGGATACTACATTTAGCTATGCAGGTGACACAATACTCATAGAACAATTTAATCCATTTGTTCTTAGATTTGTAGCCATTAACAACTCTAGCCAAGACATATAAACAAGATCATGCTAAATGGAAAGGCATACAAGACACATATGAGGCAAGCTTATGCTTTTTAATTCCAGAAACAGAGTTTGATAGTGACAAGATTGACCAACATAGGACAGTAAACTATTTTAGTAAAGAATGATCCAGAAACAACCTAAGGACCTTAAGATAATAGCCTAACAGAATCATGAACAAGAAGCAGGTAGAGTACATTCTTGATATGAAGGTTTTAACATGAAAACCTAATGAGAATGTGGTTGCAAACAATATAACAACATGCTAGTGGGGCACAATTTGGCAAACATACTTGGTTGATCATGAAACCTAACCTGATGGACATTAACTATAGCACAAAGATTCTAAAGAACTCATAGTAGGCAAAAGAACATGTCAACTATAGGCTAACAGGACAGACAGACATTAGGATCCATACCAGTCGACCACACATGAGAGAGAACTACACATTGGTATTAATCCGAGAAGCAATACTAAATAGTGCAAGATTTACCACTTAGGGAACACAATTATCAGAGTTACAAATCGCAGACATACATGCTTGGCTAGAGATTAAGACAATGCTACAACATAAGAGAGTCAAGGATAAGTTTGCATGAAACAATAGGTTATACATAAAGGATCTAATAGGAAGAGATTCATTAAAGCAGACTTTGAGCAAGCAGATTCTACAAAAGGTCACAGAAATCCAAGGCATAATTATGAGATCATAACAGACAAAAGACACGACATTGAGGCTAACATGAGCATGACCAATCGGACAAAACCTAAGAAGGCCATAAACCATGTGAGTCAAATATAGAGAGTAAAAGTATACTATACATGTTGAATCCTATCAAGTCTGATATTAGAGAACATGGAACTGCAGAATGTCATTGAGACAATAGAACTACAGAAAGCATGCAATACTACAACACTGGGAGTTCACAAATAACAAAGAAACTTAGGTCATGCTTTTCTATAAAATTTTAAATAGTGTTGGCACAAAGAATACACATACAAGAATAAGTAGAGGAGTAATAATTAAGGCTGTAAAAGGTAGGGAATACTAACCAGTTGCGAAGATAAATGAGCAAAGGAGTGAGTAACTTAGAATCTCAGCGATGACAGTAAAGAAACATAACAGTGAGAATCCCAGATCCAAATGCGTTAGAGGTCATAGGAGCTTCAGTGAGCCTCGAGCAGTGCTCGCACTAGGTAGGTTAATAGACAAGATTTCGGTGGCCTTCGCTTTCAGCCGGCCACAATCAAGAGAGCAAAAATATTGAGTTTGTCCAAAGGGGAAATTTGGGAGGGGTTTATATAGTTATAAAAATCAACATATAAATAAGGAAATAAAATCAAGCGAACATAAACAAGGAAAGAAGAACATGCAAAAATCAATTTAGAATCGGATTAGGAGAAGAAACCAGGTAAACTCTAGTTTGACTAGGATCAGAAATTAACCGGAGATCTTGGTGAATCAGAACCTCATAACCTTGCTATGAATGTATACGGACGAAATATCGTCCAAATCTTGGAAAGTTAAGCCAGTCGCCTTTGATTCAGAGACCGCTATTTGCCAACAATGGGCAAGTACTAAGTAATACCATATTTACACAAGTAACAACGATATAATCCTGAAAAGGTAAGTAAATCATGGTAAGAATCCATGGACGATTTGGATTCAGAGAATATTTTGGGTGGCGGCTAGGGTTTCTCAGAGAGGAGGAGAGTATATGATTTAGGGGCGGCTGGAGAATGGGATTAGGGTTTAGGGTGAGGGGATATAAGGAAAGGGTAGGGATTATTATCGGTCGTTGATCATTTGAGATCAACGGCCGTGATTAAAGGGAAGTAGGGTGGGACAACTAACAGGTCCCGACCGGGTTGGAACAAAAGGGGTCATTTGGTTTGGGCCAGGGAAAATTGGGGTTGGGCTCATTTGTTTGGACCTAAATTGGTCCAAAAATAAGGCATAATTTGGGCCAAATTTTAAAGTAGGGGATTGAGGGGAAATAATTTTAATTAAATAGTTAAATAAAATATAAAAATGCTATTTATGCAACTTACTACTTTGAAACAATAGTTGAAGATAAAAAATATAAAAAGTTATTTTGACCTTAAATAAAATGACAAATACAATTTATTGTAGAATATAGGATATTATTGCAAAATTACGTATTTGGCATAAAAAGTGCAAATGTAATTATATAAAATGAAGTAAAATATTATAAAATAGATATTTAATTACAAATAATAGGGTTGGATGATTAAATCATCACAGAATAATTAAAGGGGGTAATTAAAACATATTGAAGTAATTTAACTGCAAGAAAAACAGTTTGAAAGCTTTAAAATTTACACAAATTATATAACTATTGTAAACTGAGTAATGATGCAAAACGATATTTTGAAAGTATATATACTACTTGAAAAGATATGAGGAAAAAATTGAATATCAACAGCTGCCCCTCTTTACCCGGAAAGGATGAAAGAGTTGTCGGGTAAAGAAAATGATGACCAATTTTGTCTGAAATATGTGTGGGATGATGCGTTTTTTGAAAAATGGAGGGCCAAACCCTGGTTCTTGAGTTTCCTATATATCCCTGGCATTACGGAAATCAGACCATGTATAGTTCTGGATCCAATGGCGAACGAAACCGATGGAGTTATTATAAGAGTGGTCGTATGTTCAAAAGAATCTTTTGGTTAATATAGTGTCATAGATAACAAATGATTTTGGGTGGAGCCATGAATGTGAAATGAACGTTACAGATGTACGAGGCAGATATTCGAACAGTTATAGAACAAAAATTAATCGATTACTAGTCGTCGGTTACGTTTGAGATAGTCAAGGGATGCGAATGTTGTGAAATCAACCGGAGCAAGAATTGCTCTTGTTTGTAGAACGGATTCCTCCGGAGTTACCTGCAAAACATAAAACACGATACACACGAATATATGGGGTTATTGCCTAACTTAAACATATTACAAATTCCATTTTGGACCATGAGGGTTGTCTTCGGACGTTTGAGGATGATGTCCTTAGACCATGACGCCCTGGGCCATGAAGCGTATGATAATGGATTCGTAGGCCATGAAATGGTGTCCTTGGACCATGAGGATGGTGCCTATGGACTATGACACCTTTGAATAATGATGTGTAGTTTCGAGAGATCCTCCGGCCATAGCATGATGTCTTCGGGCTGTGAGATTGATGTTATCAGACTATGACGCCTTCAGACAATGTGGCGATGTTTCAGCCTATGAAATTAAAAGATGTGGTATCTCTTGTCAAATGAAACAGGTGATGCTCAGTCATATGCGAGAACGAGACGAGACAAGGTTTAGTCTTGTATGAGATGAGAGCAATGCTTAGCACGATGCAAAGAGTGGAGAAAATGCTTAGTCTCATGCAAGGTTAGGGCAGTGTTTAGCCTCATGAAAGGTGGAGACAGTGTTTAGTCTCATGCGAAGAATGGAGACAGTGCTTAGTCTCATACAAAAGAGTGGATACAGTGTTTAGTCTCATGCAAAGGAATGGAGACAGTGTTTAGTCTCATGAAAAGGCATGGAGACAGTGTTTAGTCCCATGCAAAGGAAAGGCAATGCTTAACCTTATGCGATGATAGAGGCAATGCTTAGCCTCATGCAAGGAATGGAGAGAGTGTTTAGTCTCATGCAATATGGAGGCAATGCTTAGTCTCATTCAAAGAATGGAGACAGTGCTTAGTCTCATGCAAAGAAAGGTAGCGCTTAGCCTTATGCAATAACGGAGGCAGTGCTTAGCCTCATGCAAGGTATTGAGACAATGCTTAGTCTCATACAGAGAAAAGATAGTGCTTAGCCTTATGCAATATGGAGGCAGTGCTTAGCCTCATGCAAGGTATGGAGACAATTCTTAGTCTCATGAAGAGAAAAAGCAGTGCTTAACCTTATGCAATATGGAGGCAGTGCTTAGCCTCATGCAAGGTATGGAGACAATTCTTAGTCTCATGAAGAGAAAAAGCAGTGCTTAACCTTATGCAATATGGAGGCAGTGCTTAGCCTCATGCAAGGTATGGAGACAATTCTTAGTCTCATGAAGAGAAAAAGCAGTGCTTAACCTTATGCAATATGGAGGCAGTGCTTAGCCTCATGCAAGGTATGGAGACAATTCTTAGTCTCATGAAGAGAAAAAGCAGTGCTTAACCTTATGCAATATGGAGGCAGTGCTTAGCCTCATGCAAGGTATGGAGACAATTCTTAGTCTCATGAAGAGAAAAAGCAGTGCTTAACCTTATGCAATATGGAGGCAGTGCTTAGCCTCATGCAAGGTATGGAGACAATTCTTAGTCTCATGAAGAGAAAAAGCAGTGCTTAACCTTATGCAATATGGAGGCAGTGCTTAGCCTCATGCAAGGTATGGAGACAATTCTTAGTCTCATGAAGAGAAAAAGCAGTGCTTAACCTTATGCAATATGGAGGCAGTGCTTAGCCTCATGCAAGGTATGGAGACAATTCTTAGTCTCATGAAGAGAAAAAGCAGTGCTTAACCTTATGCAATATGGAGGCAGTGCTTAGCCTCATGCAAGGTATGGAGACAATTCTTAGTCTCATGAAGAGAAAAAGCAGTGCTTAACCTTATGCAATATGGAGGCAGTGCTTAGCCTCATGCAAGGTATGGAGACAATTCTTAGTCTCATGAAGAGAAAAAGCAGTGCTTAACCTTATGCAATATGGAGGCAGTGCTTAGCCTCATGCAAGGTATGGAGACAATTCTTAGTCTCATGAAGAGAAAAAGCAGTGCTTAACCTTATGCAATATGGAGGCAGTGCTTAGCCTCATGCAAGGTATGGAGACAATTCTTAGTCTCATGAAGAGAAAAAGCAGTGCTTAACCTTATGCAATATGGAGGCAGTGCTTAGCCTCATGCAAGGTATGGAGACAATTCTTAGTCTCATGAAGAGAAAAAGCAGTGCTTAACCTTATGCAATATGGAGGCAGTGCTTAGCCTCATGCAAGGTATGGAGACAATTCTTAGTCTCATGAAGAGAAAAAGCAGTGCTTAACCTTATGCAATATGGAGGCAGTGCTTAGCCTCATGCAAGGTATGGAGACAATTCTTAGTCTCATGAAGAGAAAAAGCAGTGCTTAACCTTATGCAATATGGAGGCAGTGCTTAGCCTCATGCAAGGTATGGAGACAATTCTTAGTCTCATGAAGAGAAAAAGCAGTGCTTAACCTTATGCAATATGGAGGCAGTGCTTAGCCTCATGCAAGGTATGGAGACAATTCTTAGTCTCATGAAGAGAAAAAGCAGTGCTTAACCTTATGCAATATGGAGGCAGTGCTTAGCCTCATGCAAGGTATGGAGACAATTCTTAGTCTCATGAAGAGAAAAAGCAGTGCTTAACCTTATGCAATATGGAGGCAGTGCTTAGCCTCATGCAAGGTATGGAGACAATGCTTAGTCTCATGCATAGAAGGTAGTGTTTAACCTTATGTGATGATGAGGGCAGTTCTTAGTCCTATGCAAGAAAATCAATAAATAACTGCGAGAAAGTAAATCATTTCTTAGCTTGATGTGTTTGCATTTGGTGATTCTTGTTGGTGTGAAGATAGTGATCTTGTTGTGTGTATGTATTTGCAGATGCTCCTGTTATGTTCATTGTGCCTGCGCCCAAAGAACAATCATGAGTTTTGGCTAGGGGGAAGGTTGGTTCGTGCTCTCGATTCCTTGCTTTACCTTTACTCTTGTCTTGAGGTCCTGCTTGAGTCACCTTGGGTAATGTTTGGCTGCCATAGAAACAAAATTTCAAAAAACATGCATTCATTTGACAGATTATTTGTAAAAATGTAGTTGTTTGAAATATGTGATAATGGACGAGATCAAATAATTTTGATGAACTGATGATTGTGAAGCAGTTTTGAGACATTGCAACCTCCTTGATTCTGAATATTGAGGGTCCTCCTCAAAATTCTACCCCAGTTTAAATGGGTACTTTTGGCGATACATTCCTTGGCTGTTCCAAACATGATGAGATCAGGCAAACTCGAGATCTTGCCCCAGTTTCTGATCATTTGGGGAATGAAGATTTTATTATGATGTCACCGAATCCACAGGGCTGCCTACGAATCCTCTCTTATACAGAAATCCAGGTCAAAAGATAGTTCATATTTGAAACTTATAAAATCACTTGAGAGTGCAAGATTTGTATGATCAGATAGTCCTTTATTGAAGTTCTGGTGAATGCTCCAAAAGGACAGAGTGTGACCACCAGATCAAGCTTACACAAAACAATTTTATAAGAGTATCATGGGTGGGTGGGTGGAGATCGGTAAAGTAATACATATCGCTTTAGTGGTATTGACCATTGAGACTGCGGTTCCCGAGAAGGTCTCTATGATTCATCAAATGAGCAGGGATTAATCTCGATGATCTAGGACTCATGCGAATATTATGAGAGTTTAGCAAACACAGTTCGCAAAGCAAATGCAAAAGTCTAACCTACTTGGACTTTAGATATTATGTCTTGGATACAAAAGCAGGGTGCATGATATGCAAGAATCAAGACCATTATGTCCGAACAAGATTAGGTTGCATTTGAGAAGAAGATAGAGTTGAATTATTGTTTACAAAGCGGAGATTAATTGCATAAATGAGAGAATTATCCTATTTTTTGAAATAGGATATTACACAACTTTGGAAAAAAGTCAGAAGAACCAAAGTTAAGAAGGATTTTAATGGATCGAGTATTCCATAAGTTGGAATACGAAATAAATATCCAAAAATGATATAAATTAGGCTATAGCCCTAAGCATGATCTGAACTGAGTTTAATATGGGGTAGCGGTAATTGAAGGGTAAAACATCTTATTTTAAAAATAATTATACTCACATGAGAAAGTTGAGATGAAGCATCGTTTGAGAAGAAATTACGCCATTAACAAATGATTGATGATAATGATAGATCAATCTTTTTATGTAAACAATGGATGTAATACTTCATTTAGGCAAAATAGGAGGTTATGGTCGTGGGACGATAGGATAGATTGTTTAGGCCCAAGATTTTCATTATTTGAGCCTAATAATAGAAGTCTAAGAAATGTTCAGGACTTGATTGTGTTAAGCGTGCAGTGATTTTAAAAGAATATGTCATGAGTACTTTGAAATAAATAGCAAGAGAATAAATATAGATATGTAACGGAGAAAATAGACACTCATATAAATGTATAAATAAGCCTTTATGGGGATGGCGAGAGGGTTCTTTGAATAAGTTAGCACTACCCCTAGTAAAATTTGATAATTTAAAACAACAGTCAGCATATTAGCACATCTTTCACCAATCAATGAACATAATGTATGAAATTGTCACTTGGGATTGTAAAAACATCCCATTAGACTTTGGGCAAGGTTATCTAAATGGACTTAGTACACCAAGGGTGTTTATCCATCCTAGGTTCATGCATGCATAGTTTCGACCAGAGTAGGTTTATAAGGGGTCTAAACCGGTTCTCTCAAGCGGACAACTTGAGAGGAAAAGGCACGGGACCGTCGACTGCACCACTGATCGACTAGTCTACCGCTAATAAGCTTTTCCAATTTGACAAGGGTATATACGGAAAGTGTGGACATTCATCAAGCGCCGCTATGTTGATAATTGGGATGAGTGGAACAAACATGATGTTGAAAACATGCTTATACGAAAGTGATAACATATAGTCAAGTAGTTCACATGGTAAAAGCACACAACAACAGTATTAAATAATGCGATCAAAATAAGTAAGAGGGAAAGGGAAAAGAAAAAGACAAAGGGAAAAATGGTTAGCGTAGTTCACAAAATATTCAAAAACATAATTAAATGAAGCGAAGGAGACGGGGAAGGGAGGTATATGAAAGAAGTCGAACAAGCAATCCCATAATCCACACAAGCAAAAATCGTTATGGTAAGAGCCTAAGTATATCCCTAGCAGAGTCGCCATGCTGTCGCGCTACATTTTCTCACGAAAGTGGGTTTCGACATATGACAACTCTTTTAAAAGGAGGTATTAAAAGAGAAGATTCGCTACCTAACGATTTTTAAGGTGCGTTAGGGTACCTAGTTGCAAATAACTCTATTTTACTAGTCAACGCCACCAAAGATCGGGTAAGGGCTTAAATTACCTCGAGGAGAAGGTATTAGGCACTCTTCGAGGTCCACAACTATGGGTCCCAGCAAAACGTTAGACCATGTGGATTATACAATTAGGCTAGGCGATCAAATAAATAAAAGGAAGTTCTGTAACGACCCGGATGGTCATTTTGAGTATTACAGCCCCGTTCTCCCATTTACTGCTCAATGTATGCTTTACAGTTGTTGTATGACTTGTTGGGGTAATTGGTTTAGGTTCGGTGAGTTTTTGAAATGAATTGAGACACTTAGTCTCCAAGACGAAAACTTAAATTCGGAAGTCCATAGTTAAATTAGGCTTGAAATGGCTAAAATAGAAATTTAAGCTTAAAAGTTTGACCAGGGAGTCGACTTTTTGATATCGGGGTCGACATCTGATTCTGGAAATTTTAATAGGTCCGTTATGTCGTTTATGACTTGTGTGAAAATTTTGAGGTCAATCGAACTTGATTTGATAGGTTTCGGCATCGAATGTAGAAGTTGTAAATTCGTAGTTTCATTAAGCTTGATTTGGGGTATGATTCATGATTTTAGCATTGTTTGATGTGATTTGATGCCTCAACTAAGTTTGTATAATGTTTTAGGAATTGTTGGTATATTTGGTTGAGGTCCCGGGGGCTTCAGGTTAGTTTCGGATGATTAACGGATCAAATTCGTACTTAAGGAAATGCTGGAATTTTTCTATTGCTTGTGTCTTCGCACTTGCGCATGAGGGACCGTAGGTGCGAGCTCGCAGAAGCGATCTTGGTTGCACAGAAGTAGAATTGGCTTGGCATGTGCAGGGGTTACAGGTGTGTAATAAGGACCGCAAAAGCGGACTCGCACATGCGACAAGCTGATCGCAGACGCGAAAGTGAGAGGGAAGGGGCCTCATCGCAGAAGCGGCTTGGTTCCACAAATACGAGGCTGTAGAAACGAACCTCTTGTCCGCATAAGCGAAATAAGCCACAGAAGTGGCAGCTTTGACGCAGAAGCGGCAGCTTTGACGCAGAAGCGGCTTAGTGAGCTGCAGATGCGAAAACCCCTGGAAAAAATAAAATCAGAGGGGTTGCGGGATTTTGGCATTTTTGGATATTTCCAACACGACTTGAGGTTATTTTTCAGAGAGAATTCACGAGAAAACTTGAGGTAAGTCACCTGTGATCATTGTTAGTCACTAATATTGGATTATCATTGAGTATTTTGACTAGATTACATGTTTTTTGAGGTGAAATTAGAGGATTTGGGCCTAGGGATTTGAAAATGAGATTTGGGGAATTTAAGGTTGAGTTGTTGTCGGAAATTGATAAATTTGGTCTGGTTGGATTCGTGGTTGAATGAGAGTTCATATTTTGTAAATTTTGTCGGGTTCCGAGGCGTGGGCCCCACTGGCAATATTTGAGTGTAATCTCGAATATTTGTGAACAAATTAGTATTTTCATATGGAATTAATTCCTATAATTTGTGTTGACTGAATCGAATTAATTGTGACTAGATTCAAGCCGTCTGGATGATGTTCGCACATAATGGAATTTCTGGAGCACTGTTTATCTTTCTCGATATTAGACTCGGCTTGTTCGAGGTAAGTAACTCTTCTAATCTTAGAGTTGAGGGTATGAACCCTGACTATACGTGTTATGTGTTTGGTGTTGAGGTGACGCACATGCTAGGTGAAGGGAGTGTGGGCATGCATCATGTGAACTGTGACTCCGTTATTTTTGTGGTACTGTGTAGTTGCCTGAACTTATATGTAATCATGAAATCTCTACGTACTATAGTTATCGAGCTGTGATTCATGTTAGAAACCATGTCTAGACTATATGCTTATCCTGTTTGTGACCCACTGAGGGCATTATTGTTGTTGAGTTATTTGCTTACATTGCAATTTCATACTCTGTTGTTATTTATTGATATATCATATCATATATTAGTCTCTGTTGTTATTTATTGATATATCATATCATCATTTTGAGCTAGTCCATGTCATTGTGAGCCCGAGAGACTGGAGAGGTTGATGACTGAGTGAGGCCGAGGGCCTTATTTAGAGATATTGATACTATAGCACGCGAGTTGTCCGTGCAGCACGTGAGTTGTCTGTGAGGGTCTAGATATTGATACTATAGCACGTGAGTTGTCCATGTGGATTTTAGCACTTGGGCTGAAGGAGCCCTTCCAGAGTCTGCACACACCCAGTGAGCGCAATTGATTTATATTGAGGGATGGATCTTCCCTGGGCATGTATCTTATCCGAAGCATTTACATTTGGGGATGGATCCTCCTTGGGCTGGATTGGCCTTATACAATACTGAGTGACTGACTATCAGTCGCTATATATATATTTGGGATGGATCTTCCCTGTGCTGGATTGGCATATACAATACTGAGTGATTGAGCATGATGAGTGGAAAGTTCGAGCCAGTAAGATTGAGTACTCTGAGAGCGTGAGTGCATGAGTTCATCTTTGAGAGACATTGCATTTGACATGCACACTTGACATACAGGCATATAGATGTATTTTTTTTTCTCATGTTGTACGACATTGTGTCATTCATAATTTCACATGTATAGTGACATGTAGGCATAGAGATGTACTTTCCTCATGCTATCTGAAAAATGAAACATCTTAAGTGTTGTTGAAAAGTTTTGGGAAAAATCACAGTTTTACAAGCCTACTCATATTTCTGTGATTTCGGCAAAGGATTTGATATTTTACTATATACATGAAAAGAAGCATTTGTTTTTGGGATTTCATACGAGCTGATCATGTATATATTGAGTTATTTCTTGCACCATCTTTGCTATATTATGATGAACTATTGTTGGTTATTGGAGATGGACACTAACCCTTGTCCCAGCTCGTCACAACTTTCAACCTAAGGTTAGGATTGTTACTTATTGAGTACATGGGGTCAATTGTACTCATACTACACTTCTGCACCTTGCGTGCAGATGTTGGATGCTGATGTTGCAGAGACCGACGGGAGCTAGATTTTAAGATGTACCTGTGTTCCGGCTGTAGCTGCCTCTTGTTCATGGTAGCCTTAAATTTATAAAGATCTGTTTATGTACATTTCGAATAGATGATGTATTTATTTCATAGTAACTTTGTAAATTCTAATCTTAGAAGCTCATGATTTGTACTATCAGTCCTTGGGGACTGTACTAGAGCTAGTTAAATATTAATTGAATTGGATAGTTGTTAATTGGCTTACCTGACGGGTTGGGTTAGGTATCATCATGACTAGGTGGATTTTGGGTCGTGAGAAGTTGGTATCAGAGCTCTATATTCATAGGTTCTACAAGTTATGAGCAAGTGTCTAGTAGAGTCTTGAGGATCGGTTTAATGACGTCCATACTTATGTTCGAGAGGCTACAGAGCATTTTAGGATAAACTTCCCATCTTTCTCTCTTTATCGCGCAGAATTAATTCAGCTTGGAATATAACTCTTTGAATTCCTTCCACGCATTCGTGTGCGCATGTGAGTGCTCGGTATCATCTATGCATCACCGACTTATGATTCCATGAATGTGGTTTGAGATGAGTATTATGTGTTTTTGGTGATTGGCTAGTCTGGAGGACTTGAGGTCAAGGTTAGACCACAGCTTAAGTTCGGTAGCTTCAATTGTAACTTATACATTTGGACTCATATGTCCGGTAATGTCCTTACGAGTGGAATTTGTGGCTCGATGAGTGGTGGATGGCTTCGTGATGAGTATGATGTGACTGTAGAATGTGTTAAGGCAATTTTAATTTGACGAGAAGAGTTTCCTTGAAATGTAAAAAGGGCCATTGGGTGCTTAATTTGTGTTTTGATGTGACGTACAGTCACGAGTATGAATTTTTTGAAGGATCTTTCACGTTGTTAAATTTTGGGACAAATTAAATTCTCATGTCTTGTTAATGAGTTTAGAATCAGAAGGATTAAGTGATTGCATAGTAATTGGCACTGCGAAAGGGTATAACAAGATGTCAATTTGAGGTTAAGCAGGTGGGTTATCCCCTGCCGAGTAATCTACGTATGTGTGTAACTTGTAATGTGAGTGGATAGTTTCTTTTCTACCAACGCGGCGTATGTGTTGAGATTGTAATTTGAATCTAGTTGAGAAAGTTGACTTGAGTGTCAAGAGAATGGATGCGAGCTTAGCGGATGATTGAGGTATTTTTATGGTTGGCGTTGTATGAGCTTGAGAAGAATTTTTGTTGAACTGACTGCGGTATTATGACAGTAATAGAGTATGGGTATTGTGAGTTATCGAGTGTTTTAATTTATGTCTTTGAGAGAAGTGGGGGAGCCTGCTATTGGCAATTCAATTCATGGTTATATGTTAAATTTTAGTTTTGGTCTGAGGCATACTTGTGTATTAGCTATAACTTGTAGAGGTTGAGATCGAGGATGACTCGAGTACTAAAATTCCTAAATACGGGTTATATTGCGATTTATAAGTATATGAAAATCATGGGATGGATGAGTTATTATTTGTGAATGATTTAGTGTGCACCAGATATGAATTTGATCGGTGGTGTTAAGGCAGGGTTACCTCTTTGAATGTTGTTGTGCTAGTCGGGCACGTGTCTTTCAGCCCGTTTGGGCAGTGCAATTTAGATTTGAGCAAAGTGGGTGACTCTGGAGAAGGTTCTAATGGATTCGATATTTATATATAGCAATCGGGAATTTTTTCGGATTTGTGTATGGATGGAATCCGAGATTTACATTTAATGGTGCCGGACTTGTGGTAATTCTGTATGACTATGGATTCTACACGTATAAGAAAGGTAAAAGAACATTTTAAATTCACATAAGGTATTTTTAGAGTGGGCGTTTTGGTCGTGGTACTTATAGGGGTACTTAAGAAGAATACAGTAACTTATGGGCCTTAGGGCGATGTGACTTTATGTTAGGATATCTTATAATGAGGTTTGGGTAAGGATCTTAGTGTTCTGCCAAGGAGAAGTGTCAATGTGAGGGTAAATTAGAAGAAACTCGTAGAAAATAGGACTACTGGATAGTAGGCTAGACCGGTATGGTAATGGTATGCTCGGTTCTTTTGGGTTATTATGATGTGGTGAGGCTCTACAGATGTTTTGGTGGAAATATTCTTGGGTTTGATGACCTGCGTGGCTTGGTCGAGTTAGAGGAATTTAGTTCTGATAGCTTGGTTATGTGTAAACAGATTTTAAAGTGTTCTTGATGGTTTCTACCATGGTTTGAACTAGATATTTTCTACCGGTGTGGGGAATGTATTGTGTCTCATGATTTCCTCCTGGAAGGAAGAAAGAGGAAGGATTCTAACTGACCGAGTATGTAATTTGCTGGTGCTTCATAGTGTAAATTAGGTTCTTGTGTTTTCATGAATTCTTAGACAACATGGGCGGTTCCAAATGACTAGATGAATACTATTACTACTTGGTATTGCATGAGAAAGGTGCGTATTTCAGAAGGGCGCATTGTGTTTTTACTTACAGATGTTTCATTAGTATTGCGATACTCACCTGGTTGATAGATAGTTGGTATTTGAATGTTTTCTATGTGGCACGAAAAACATTTGGAAGAATTCCTCGTGGGTTGATTGTGCATGAACAATGTGTTAGTTATTCGAGTGCTGGAGTTGGGACCAGTTATGGTGATTCATCTGTCCTGTGAATTTGGACACTGTGAGTTCTCAGAAGCATATTGCTTTAGAGTTGCGACCCGTTTGAGGTGAGTATTTTATTTAAACTCAATTGAGGCACTAGTTGCACTAATTATTTGTGATAGTTGTGCGTTATGAGTGTGCATATATTTGAGGTTTGAGCCCATGTATGGGCACCAAGGAAATTGTTTGTGCGGTTGATGTTAATGTTAGCTCTAGAAGAGCTGGTTACCGTTGTTAGATTCATGTGTCTTGGTTCTAATATATATGATCAGCTTATAGCATTACAGTTGTGGTGATGCTTGTTGAACTTGCAATACGGTTCTCTTCTTTGAGACATTTTACATTTTTGGGTACCCTGATTACGCAGTTGTGGCTTGAGTAATATTGGCGTGGCATGTCTGTGGGATAGTTGCGTTTAACAATATATGGTCATTGGACCTAGGATGGGTACTATCAGGTTTGATTTCAGTATATTTGGGAGGATGACATTGAAAATCGGCTTAGAAAGTGATTATGGTTCTGGTTGGGCGAGAGAGCTCCATAACTTGTTGACTTGATAAGGGGTTAGATTTCACATGTTTATTTTATTATCAGCAGCGTATGAAGGTTTTGGAATGAGGTTTGGCTTGATATGTGGTTTAATACTATTATCGGGTTAGTTGGAGTAGTTACTGTGATCGGGAATGGTACTGCGAGCATGCGAGTTGTGTAGTATGTTATGTGATTATATCTGGGGTTATGGTTATGGCTTGATGCAGCTTGTTCAGACTTATACAGTGTGTAGATGTGATATTCGTGTCTTGAAACGAATTCTAGATGTTGGAAATTTTGCTTCTAAGTTTTACGGACTAAAATTAAAGTAATGATCTTCAATTATGTTGTATTTTCAGGCCTATATGGAATAGGGTGGCGTGGGATCACCCCCGGGTACGTGCGTGGTAAGATGGAATAGTGATTTGATGGCTTGGAAACAACTCTTGGCATGTTTGAGGACGAACATATGTTTAAGTGGGAGAGAATATAATGACATGGCCGGTCGTTTTGAGTACAGCCTCGGTCCTCCATTTATTGCTCAATTTATGCTTTACAGTTGTTGTATGACTTGCCGGGATGATTGGTTCGGGTCCGGTGAGTTTTTGAAATGAATTGAGACACTTGGTCTCCAAGATGAAAACTTAAGTTTAAAAGATTGACAGGACATTGACTTATGTGTATACGACCCCAAAATAGAGTTTTGATGATTCCAATAGCTTTGTACGGTGATTTTAGACTTAGGAGTGTGTCCGAAAAATTATTTGGAGGTTCGTAGTGAAACCAGGCTTGAAATGGCTAGAATAGAAATTTAAGCTTGGAAGTTTGACAGGGGAGCTGACTTTTTGATATCGGGGTCAGAATCCGATTCTGGAAATTTGAATATGTCCGTTATGTCGTTTATGACTTGTGTGCAAAATTTGAGGTCAATCAGACTTGATTTGATAGGTTTCAGCATCAAATGTAGAAGTTGAATATTCTTAGTTTCATTAAGCGTGAATTGGGGCATGATTCATGGTTTTAGCGTTGTTTGATGTAATTTGAGGTCTCAACTAAGTTCGTATAATGTTTTAGGACTTTTTGGCATTTTTGGTTGATGTCCCGGCGGCCTTCGGGTGAGTTTCAGATGATAAGCAAATCAAATTCGGACTTCAGGAACTGCTGGAATATTTCCGTTGCTGGTGTCTTCGAATCTGCGCATGAGGGATCGCTGATGCAAGCTCGCAAAAGCGAGCTTGGTTGCGCATAAGCGGAATTTGCTTGGCAAGGGCAGGGGTCACACGTGCACACACAGGATCGCAGAAGCGGACTCGCACCTTCGACGAGCTAATCGCAGAAGCGGAAGTGATAGGGGAGGGGCCTCAACACAGAAGAGGCTTGGGTTCCGCAAATGCGAGACCGCAGATGGCGGGCCTCTTGTACGTAGAAGCAAAATAAGCCACACAAGTGGCACCTTCAAAGTAGAAGCAGGAACATCAGAAGCGGCTTAGTGAACTGCAGAGGCGAAAACCCCATGACAGAATAAATCAGAGGGGTTGCGGGATTTTGGCATTTTTGGACATTTCCAATGCGGGTTGAGGAAATATTTCAGAGAGAATCCACGAGAAAACTTTAGGTAAGTCACCTGTGATCATTGTAAGTCAATAATATTGTATTATCATTGAGTATTTCAACTAGATTACGATTTTTTGAGGTGCAATTAGAGGATTTGGGCCTAGGGATTTGAAAATGAGATTTGGGGATTTTAAGGTTGCGTTGTTGTCGGAATTTGGTAAATTTGGCATGGTTGGACTCTTGGTTGAATGTGAGTTCATATTTTGTAAGTTTTGTCGGGTTCCGAGACGTGGGCCCCACTAGCAATATTTGAGTGTATACTCAAATTTTTGTGGGATAAATTAGTATTTTGATATGGAATTAATGGCTATAATTTGTGTTGACTGAATCGAATTAATTGTGACTATATTCGAGCCGTTCGAATGATGTTACGCGCAAAATGGAATTTCTGGAGAACTGTTTAGCTTGCTCGATATTGGACTCGGCTTGTTCGAGGTAAGTAACTCTTCTAATCTTGGAGCTGAGGGTATGAACCTTGACTATACATGTTATGTGTTTGGTTTTGCGGTGATTCACATTCTAGGTGATGGGCATGTGGGCGTGCATCGTGTAAACTGTGACTCCGTTATTTTTTTGGTATTGGGTAGTTACCTGAACTTTTCTGTATTCATGAAATCTCTACGTACTAGAGTTATCGAGCTTTGATTCATGTTAGAAACCATGTCTAAACTATATGCTTATCCTGTTTGGGACCCACTGAGGTCATTATTGTTGTTGAGTTATTTTCTTACATTGTAATTTCATACTCAGTCATGTCCATTCATTGCATATCATATCTCAGTCTCTGTTGTTATTTATTGATACATCATATCATCATTTTGGGCTAGTTCATGTCATTGTGAGCCCGAGAGACTGGAGAGGTTGATGATTGAGTGAGGCCGAGGGCCTAATTTTGAGATATTGATACTACAACACGTGAGTTGTCCGTGCGGGTCCATATATTGATACTATAGTACGTGAGTTGTCCATGCAGCACGTGAGTTATCCATGCGGATTTTAACGGTTGGGCTGAAGGAGCCCCTCCGGAGTCTGCACACACCCCAAGTGAGCACAAATGATTTATATTGAGAGATGGATCTTGCCCGAAGCATTTACATTTGGGAATGGATCTTCCCCGGGATTGATTGGCCTTATACAGTACGGAGTGACTGACTGTCAGTCACTATTTATCACAGTTTTACAAACCTACTCATATTTTGGTAATTTCGGCAAAGGATTTGATGTTTTACTTTATACTTGAAAAGAAGCATTTATTTCCAGGATTTCATACGAGCTGAGCATGTATTTATTGAGTTTTTTCCTGCACCATCTTTACTATATCGTGATGAACTATTGCTGGTTATTGGAGTTGGACACTGAACCTTGTCCCAGCTCGTCACTACTTTCAACCTAAGGTTAGGTTTGTTACTTATTGAGTACATGGGGTCGGTTGTACTCATACTACACTTCTACACCTTGTGTGCAGATGTTGGATGCTGATGTTGCGGAGACCGACGGGAGATGGATTTGAAGATGTACCAGCGTTCCGGTTGTGGCTGCCTCTTATTCATGGTAGCCTTAGATTTATAAAGATCTGTTTATGTAAGTTTCAAACATGTGATGCATTTATTTTATACTAGCTTTATAAATTCTAATCTTAGAAGCTCATGATTTGTACTACCAGTCCTTGGGGAGTGTATTAGAGACAATTAAATATTAATTGAATTGGATAGTTGTTAATTGGCTTACCTGACGGGTTGGGTTAGGTGACATCACGAATAGGTGGATTTTGGGTCGTCACAAGTTCAGAGGTTGTAGAGTCTTATTAAAACATATAAGAATCGGTACAAGGCTTAATGACTATAAGGATACAAATACATTGGTCTATATTAAACGACTAAATATAGATAACACGTACATAAATAAAGGGGGGGGGGGTCCTATGTTGTTTTAGCCTAAAGGAACACCACGTGCAACATAAATAATACTTCGCAACTCCCTTAAAGTAGAGGTTGCTTTTATTATTCAGCAGGCACAGACTATCATCTCCTGCTACTCGATTACTATGTTGAAGTTGTTTACTTAAAAGCGTTCTAATTCACTTCTAAGTCGTACCCTATGTGTGCACTGCCCATCCAATGCCTATGGTCCACGAGGCTTTGGACCTACTATAAGGTGGTTCTTGATATTACTTAGGTTGCTCAAAATGATAAAATTAGGCGACATGCAAAACAGATAGGACTGCATATACTTGCATTAAAAGGCTCAAGTAACCTCCACACATAATCAGGAGAGCACACAAACAGATTTCTGGTTAGGCAGTAGACGGTATTAAGACGTGTTGGAATCGTTAAGTCCTATAGGCATGATTTCTATATGATTCTGGATTCGAGTATTATATAGGCAGTGCTGTAATTTCTGGACTAACGTATAGACAAATTAGAGCGTTGCAAGTCCTATAAACGTGATATCTAATCATTTGCATAATAAGGTTCTGAAAACAATCCCACAATTCTGAATTACTAATGCTGATTAGACAGTAAGGTCGTTTGAAAACACAAGATTAGTAGCGTCAATAAACATTCTATGGGCAGGATTTCTAATAATTGACAATTGGACTTGATTTTTAAACACTTTATCCCTATAGGAATGCTATCTAAATAAAGCAGTACAAAAGCAACATGAAGCAATTGATTAATTAGTTAAGACCCGATAGCCATGGTATCTAGATAAGTAAAGGTATTGCATTGTTGTATCCTATAGGCATGTTATATAATAGTGCATAGAAGTTAGCATGCGAACAAGTGAAACACTTAGGTTCTTACAAACATATTTTTGATATTGTGCGGGCATTAGACAGGTTGAATAAGTGAAGTTTTTAAGTTCCTATAGGCATGATATCTAAGTGCAAGAAGTCCAGTTTGGATCCTATAGGCATGCTCTCTAGTCATTCAAGTCATAACATTGTGTGCATATAATACCAGAGAATGAGACGTGATGAGTAAACACGCTATTAAGATCCTATAAGCCTGATATCTACCTGTTCATATAAAAGATAAAGTATCCCAGTTCCCCCTTTTCACTAATCCCCAATTGTTCGTCATTACAAGTCATTACATGCCCAAGAATGAAATAATAGAGATTTGAAGATGACAAAACACAGGCTGAAATGAATACAAGCCCACCAAAGCAATTACAGGCCCAATATAAAAGTAACCTAGGAATATCCCAGGCCTTCAATGGTCTTACTCTCCAGACAAACAACAGGCCCAAACCACATGCTCACAAGATAACTAGAGTGCACCTAAATCCAGTTTATAGGTCCAACAACACCCATGGCCTATCTCCAGGCCCAATAAATAACTTACTTACCCACATCGATACTAAATTTAGCTATGAAGGTGATACAATACTCATAGAACAACTTAATACCTTAGTTCTTAGAGTTGTAGCCATTAACAACTCTAGCCAAGACATATAAACAGGATTATGCTGAATGGAAAGGCACACAAGCAACATATGAGGCAAGCTTATGCTTTGTAATTCCAGAAACGGAGTTTGATAGTGACAAGATTGACCATCATAAGATAGTAAACCATTTCAGTAAAGCATGATCCAGAAACAACCTAAGGACCTTTAGATGATAGCCTAACAGAATCATGAACAAGAAGCATGTAGAATACAGTTTTGATATGAAGGTTTTAATATAAACACCTAATGAGAATGTGGTTGCAAACAACATAACAACATGCTAGTGGGCACAATTTGGCAAACATACACGGTTGATCGTGAAACCTAACCTGATGGACATTAACTATAGCACAAAGATTCTAAAGATCTCATAGTAGGCAAAAGAACATGTCAACTATAGTTTATTATGAAAGAAAAATATTAGGATTCATGCCAGTCGACCACACATGAGAGAGAACTACACATTGGTATTTATCCTATAAGCAATGCTAAAGAGTGCAGGATTGCCCAGTATGGGAACACAATTATCAGAGTTACAAATCGCAGACAAACATGCTTGGCTAGAGATTAAGACAATGCTATAACATGAGAGAGTCGATGATTAGTTTGCATGAAACAATAGGTTATACATAAAGGATCTAGTAGGAAGAGATTCATTAAAGTAGACATTGAGCAAGTAGTTTCTACAAAAGGTCCCAGAAATCCAAGGCATGAATATGAGCTCATAACAGGCAAAGGACACTATATTGAAGCTAACAAAAGCATGAACAATCAAACAAACCCTAAGAAGGCCAGAAACCATTTGAGTCAAATACATAAAGTGAAAGTATACTACACATGTTGAAGCCTATCAAGTCTGATATTAGAGAACATGGAACTGCAGAACATCACTGAGACAATAGGACTACAGAAAGCATACAACACTACAACACTGGGAGTTCACAAATAACAAAGAAACTTAGGTCATGCTTGTCTATAAAATTTCAAACAGTGTTGGCAGGAAAAATACACATACATGAATAAGTAGAGGAGTAATAATTAATGTTGTAAAGGGCAGAGAATTCTAACCAGTTGCGAAGATAAACGAGCAAAAGAGTGAGTAACTTAGAATCTCAGCGATGACAACAAAGAAAGATAACAGTGAGAATCACAGATCCAAATGCGTCGGAGTTCACAGGAGCTTCAGTGAGCCCCGAGCAGTGCTCGCACTAGGGAGGGGTTTATATAGTAATAAAAATCAACACATAAATAAGGAAATACAGTCAATCAAACAGAAAAAAGGAAAGCAAAACATGCAAAAATTATTTTAGAATCGGATTAGGAGAAGAAACCACGTAATCTCTAGTTTGACTAGGATTAGAAATTGGCCGGAGATCTTGGTGAATCAGAACCTCATAGCCTTACTATGAACGTATACGGACAAAATATCATCCAAATCTTGGAGAGTTAAGCCGATCGCCTTTGATTCAGAGACTGGTATTTGCCAAAAATGGGCAAGTACTAAGTAACACCATATTTACACAAGTAATAGCGGTATAATCCTAAAAAGGTAAGTAAATCATGGTAAGAATCCATGGGCGATTTGGATTCAGAGAAGATTTTGGGTGGCGGCTAGGGTTTCTCAGAGAGGAGGAGAGTATAGGATTTAGGGGTGGCTGGAGAATGGGATTAGGGTTTAGGGTGAGGGGATATAAGGATAGGGTAGGTATTATTATGGGTCGTTTATCATCTGAGATCAACGGCCGTGATTAAAGAGAAGTGGGACAAGTCGAGTAAACGGGTCCTGACCGGGTTGGAACAAAAGGGGTCATTTGGTTTGGGCCAGGGTAGATTGCGGTTGGGTTCATTTGTTTGGACCTTAATTGGTCCGGAAATAAGGCATAATGTGGGCTAGATTTTGAAGTTGGGGATTGAGGGGAAATAAATTTAATAAAGTAGTTAAATAAAATACAAAAAATGCAGTCTATGCAACTTAATACTATTAAACAATAGTTGAATATTATAAAACATGTAAAAAGTTATTTTGACCTTAACTAAAATGACAAATGCAATTTATTGTAAAATATAGGGTATTATTGCAAAATTACATATTTGGCATAAAAAGTGCTAATGTAATTATATAAAATAAAGTAAAATATTAGAAAACAGATATGTAATTGCAAATAATAGAGTTGGATGATTAAATCATCACAAAATAATTAAAGGGGGTAATTAATACATATTCAAGTAATTTAACTACAAGAAAATCAGATTGAAAACTTTAAAATTTACAAAACATTATATAACTATTGTAAATTGAGTAATGACACACAATGATATTTTAAAAGTATATATACTACTTGAAAAGATATGAGGGCGAAATTGGGTATCAAAAGGTCCAATAATCAAACGACAATGAAAGTAGACATATATGAAGCATAGCAAGTAAAGGCAACAAAGCAGATATATGTGCATAACACGGTCCTCAACAATAGAGTAAATAAGAAGTCCTCCAACATCGGATACTACCTTGATTGGAATATATATAATACCAGTAACCAATAAAATTTTACATTCAACAGAAGGATTCAGAGGTACACTAACTCCTTATCCAATATTGCATACAATTCTGCTGAGGCGAACGACCCGATATCATAAGAGTGTTTCATAGAACTGCCGAGGTGAACTGCCTAATCCCATAAGAGTGTGATACATGATACTGTTGAGGCGAATGGCCCGATTCCATAAGAGTACTGCTAAGGCATTCAACTCAATTGAATAATAATATTATATAGGCGTTCTGCCCGATCCCATAAGAATGTATGGTATAATATTGCCAAGGCAAATGGAATGATCCCATAAGAATATGTTACATAATACTATAGAGCCAAACGACCCGATCCCATAAGAATAATCTAACTTTGATGGGTCACTGGCCCAACTCACGAATATTCGTATGAGTTATAAAATACAAACAACTTTCGGACAAATACGCCCAATGCGAGAGAAATCTGTAAAAGGGAGTATAATTTCCACGACTAATCAAGTAGCTCGTCAAGCATCTAAAATAGCAAGGTTTGATACTTTATGCATGTCTAGTCTTAGGCTAAGATAATAACTAAGACATTTAAACAGGCAAGAATAACTCAAATTGTACAATTGGAACATGGTGTGAGTCTAAGTCTACCCGGACATAATACGAAATCTAGCATACACACGGACAATCGTCACCTCATACGTGTGTAGCTCCCATAACACATAGCACATAATAAAAATAACACTTACAGGGTAAATTTCCTCTTACAAGATTAGACAGGAGACTTATCTCACTCTGAAATCCGATAACCTGCTCCAATCCCTCTCTAATGCCTCGAACTAAAGCCAATCGATCCAAAACTAGTCAAAGAAAGTGCAAACCAAACAAAATATACTCAAAGAGTTGTAATTCAACAATTATAAATAATTCCCTAATCTAAACGGAAAGTCAACAAAGTCAACCCCCGGGCCCACGCGCCCGGATTCTGAAAATTATCAAAGATAAAATATTACTCATAGCACCACGAACTAATATATATAATTTAATTTGCTAAACACACACACACACACACA
>AWOL01S0044645.1:42352-77369 GCA_000715115.1 Nicotiana otophora | reverse complement strand
TATATATATATATATATATATATATAAAATTTATTCTCTATTTCATGTCCAAATTCATGATCAAAATTCAAAAATACCATTTCTAGGTTTTCTTCCAAAATAGCACAATTTCTACACATTTTCATATTCAAATCCATATATAATCCATGTATTTAACTTACAATGAGTAGGAATCATTTACCTTGTGACAGAAGATGAAAATGCCTCTCCAAAATCGGCTCCAATGAGAGAAATGAGATAAAAATGAGCTAAGTCCCGATTTGCAATCTTATACAATGTCCAGTCATCCTTAATCGTGCTCATGGAAGCTCTCATGCGATCGTGAAGGCCTAATCATCCTCGCCAAAGAACCTTCTATGCGAATGTGGGGTCCCACACATGGTTGCGGCCCTCGGCCTAACCATCCTATGCGAACACGAGTCAAGCTCTGCGAATCCGAAGGCCAAACCTTCCAGCCTCAGAAAATACCTTTCGGGAAAGCGAACTCACTCACGCGATCGCGATGAGCTACCCTCCGAGCCAGGACACTTTGCTAACACATCATGTTCACGACCCTAACAACGCAAAGTCAAAGATCAATCTAACCACCATTACGCGATGGTGACGCCTTCCCATGATCGCGGAGAGTAAATTCTTCTCCAGCTCCAACAACCATTCGCGATCGCGACACCTTCTATGCGATTGCGATGCATACCCCAGACACTGGAAACCAACAAATGCAAAACAAAGGAAATTGGTCTGAAACCATCCTGAAACCTAACTGAGGCCCCTCGGGACCTTGTTCATTCATACCAACAAGTTTCCATACCATATCCAAACTCATCCAAATGCTCGAAATGCCACGAATAATATCAAAATAATGAATCGATGATCATAATTCTTCCTTTAACTTTCAAACCATCAAACTTTGTCTAACTCGTCCGAAGCATACTTAGACATTTCGGATCATGAACAAACATCACACATAAGTTTCGATCAACCAAATGAACCTATCCAAGGTCCCAAGACATCGGCCGGAGTACGATAACACCAAAGTTGACTCTAAGTCAAACATAGCTAATTCAAAACATTCAAAATATAAACTTTCGATAATAAGCGACGTATCACTCCCGGAACACCTGATATTCAATTTGAACATACACCGAAGTTTGAAATCACCTTACAAACCTATAAAAACCTTCAAATCCCGATTCTGAGGTCGATTACTCAAAAGTCAAACCTTGGTCAACTCTTCCACCTTAAAGCTTCTAAATTGAGAATTATTCTTCCAAATCAATTCCAAACTTCTCGAAAATTAAAACCGACTACACGTGCCAGTCGCAATACATATAGTGAAGCTACTCAAGGTCACAAACCACTGAACAACATGCTAAAGCTCCCAACAGCTGGCCAGGTTGTTACACGGTCATTTTGAGTATTTCTAGCCTTGTTTCGCATATTCGATGCTTTACATATATGTTTTTGTGGTTATATGACTTTCCAAGGTGGTTGGTTTGATCTCGGGAGAGTTTTGGATACACTTAATCCCTTGGTTAGAGGCTTAAGTTGTAAGAGTTTATCAAAATTTAACTTTTGGTTAGACAACACCGGAATGGTTGTTTCATGGTTCTAATAGGTTCGTATGGTAATTTGGACTTAGGCATATGCCCAGATTTTGATTTGGATGTTCGTAGGATGATTTGGTACTTTTTGGAGAAAGTTGTAAAGTTAAAGGTTTGGAAGGTCCATAGGTTTGACCGACAGTTGACTTTGAAAGAATCGGGTTTGGATTTTGATTTCGGGAGTTGGTATAGGTCTGTTGTATCATTTGGAACTTGTGTGAAAAATTTGAGGTCATTCTGAGTTGTTTAAGCATGTTCGGCGTAAGTTTTGAATTTGAAATTAAGATTAGTTCCTTGGACATGAATTGAAGTGCAATTCATGGTTTTGATGTTGTTTTGTGTGATTTGATACTTCGAGTAGGTTCGTGTTATATTTTGGGATTGGTTGGCACGATTGGACGGGGTACCATGGGCCTCGTGTGTTTTGGATGGGTTTCCGATCATTTTCCCTTGTTTTGGGTTGCTGATGTTGGTGCGTGATTTTCTTCATCGCAATTGCGACCGGGTTGCCGCGTTCGTGAAGGTTTAATATTAGCAAGGAAGTCTCCCTTTGTCACATTTGTGGTTGGGAGTCGCGTTCGCAAAGCATCTGGGAGCTAGAAGCATTTGGCCTATGCGTTTGCAAGGTCTAGGCCGCCTTCGTGTAGGGTTGGGTCAGTTCTTCATCTCGTTTGCGAGTATATAGATGCGAACGTGAAGGTTTATGGGAGGCATTCATCATTTTGTACTTCTCAAACACAAGGCACGTGTCGTATTCGCGAAGGATATGCTTGGGTTGACCTTGAAGTATTCTATTTCGAGGGTTTTGGTTATTTTATTATATTTTGATATCTAGAGCTCGGATTTGGAAAATGTTGAAGAGGATTTTCATGATTTGGATTGGGTAAGTATTTTTTGCTCAAATTTGTTTATTATTTCAACCTTTATTTTAGCGTTTGACTGATGAATCAAGTAAAGAAAATTGGAATTTTAGTAAAAATATTTCTAAAGTAAATATTGATGATTTGAGGTTTGATTTAAGGTCGGATTTTAATGAAACAAATATATTTTGACTCGTATTGAAATGAGTGTTTGAAATTTGTGAGTTTTGTCGGATTTTGGGGGTGCGAGCCCGGGGTTGACTTTTTGGGTTGACTTTGCGTATTTCAATCAAGATCTTAGATTTATTGTTTAGGGTTGTTTCATATGACTTTTATAGATGATATTAAGTTTGTTTGACTAGAATCGAGCCGTTCGGAGGTCGATTCACGTGAGAAGGGATTTTTAAATTATTGATTCACGTGCTTTGAGGTAAGTAACATATCTAAACTTTGTTTGAGAGTAATTATCATTGTGGGCTACAATACTTGAGATGTATTTGCGGGTAACACACATTCTAGATGTCGGGCGTGTGTGCGTGCACCTGGGTATTCTTGGTCAGGGTAGACTTTAGACTACTATGAGACTTGTTCTCTATCATGCGTCGCTATATCCGTAGTTTCTCTACTTGCATGATAATTTGAGATATGATTCATGTTCGAAAACATGGCTAGTCTATGTGCCTAATTATTTGTGCTATTCTTGTTGTTTTTTAGTTGTTTTCCTTAATTATAGACATACTCTCAGTCATGATTCTATATCCGTGTATGATATCTCTGTCTCAATACATTCTTCTTATGATTTCTCACATGTTTTTATTGCCTCATATGTGTAACACTGTTGAACTGAGTACTGTGAGATGTGATTAAGACTTAAGTGGTTGATGACAGAGATTGGGCCATAGAGCTGATTTGGTATTGATTTTGAGGTGACGCATACGACTGGCACATATTGGGCTAAGTGGCCCCGACTAGGGGGCGACGCATGCACCAGGCCCCATGATTGAGCTATGTCATATAACTGTTGGCTTATATTCGATTAGCGCTCTGGCAATGATCTACCCCTCTGGAGTCTGTTATTCACAGTGAATGCAGGCACAGGGTCACACGTGTGCTTTGATGAGGGGCATTTGTGACAGGCACCCGTACAATGCTGAGTATGGTTATGTGTGTGATGGTGAGGGGTAGTTGTGCCAGGCACCTTGACTGTGATGAGTGTGAGTATACTTGATGGCTTCACTGTGATATTGACTTGACATGTAGGAATATAGATGTATTTTCCTCATTCTAGATGGTAAATGAAATGTCTTATCTATTGTTGAAAGTTTGGAAAATCATAGTTTCCTTGATAAAACTCATGTTTAAGTGATTTCGGTGGAAGATTGGGCTTTGACAGTTATACTTGGAATGTATGTCTAATTTTCCGTATTTGTGAAGAAGCTGAACATGATATCTTTTGAGTTATTTACTTTTACTGTCATCATTATATCATGTGTTGTTACTGATTATTGGTGTTGGACACTGACTTTCTCTGAGCTCATCACTGCTTTCAGCTAGAGTATAGGTTTGTTAATTATTGAGTACTTGAGGTCGGTTGTACTCATACTATACTCTGCACTTTATGTGCAGATTTAGGTACTTCTAGGCGTGGTGATTGCTAGAGTTTGCACCCGTTATAGCTTGTGGAGACTACGAGGTAGCTTTTATGTCGTTCGCAGAGCTTGAAGTTCTCTTTTGTTATATTTGTTATCATTGTTCCATCATTTAGACAGTTTTATATTGAGAATATGACTTGTATTTTTGAGATTTTGTAATGCTCACATACTCGTTGACACCAAATCATGGGATAGTTGTAGTTGCATTTTTGTTGCTATTTTCATATATTTTATGATTATTATATTAAGACCATTAAGTTATGTTAATTGAGTTTATTGTTGCTGTGAAATTATTGGCTTGCCTACTAAGCAATGTTAGGCGTTGTCACGGCTCTGGTGGGAGTTTGGGCCATGACATATATATACCTTGAAAATGGTTAATTTAAATCAGTTGGCATCCTGAACACTAAAAGTCTTTAGGGGACACTGGTTGAGCAAAATACAGGTTCCCCCGACACATTAAAATCCCGAGTTTGCCTCTAATTGTAAGGTTATAAGGTACAATCTTGTTTTCTTTGTGGAGCTGGTGTTTTTTTAGTATATTGAGTCTTTGTGTTTTGTTTGAATTAATTGCTAAATTATTGAAATATCATTTAATTCTTATTTATGAATTGTTGACGAGTGCTAAACACACACTTAAATTCTGCTCGGTAATCAAATATAGTATAGTATAATATCGTATCCACAGGGATTGGATTTAAACAGTATTCTCGTAGTTTCTTACTTGATTGCTATACAAGATGATCAACAATTGAGATTTATAATATGTCTAACTAAATTTAACTAAGAGTCCTAAGCTATTGACTAATGATAATAGAAATAAAGATAAGCAAGAAAGTTATCAGTGGGAGAAAATAAGGGTTGATAGGATAGGTGCAAGATAATTGTTTGGGATCTAACTCTTGATAATTCACTTCTAATGTTCAAGTGAGTCTCTCAAATTCACTCAATTATTAGTTCAAATGTTCAGTAAAAACTCCTCTCTTGATTAAGTCTTAACCTTACGAGATGAACCAATTTAAGCACGTGAAGATATGAAAGAATGCGTATTAGATTTGTCTTTAGGAAAACCTCATTCGATTATTCTCCTATCTAGGTTTAATCAATGATTTAACTAGCCTCTTTCGATTATTAAGAAGAATTAATGAGCTCAACTAACAATATAAAGCAAAGATATCACAATTTATGCCTCTCTCGATTATATGAATAAGTGAATATAGATGCAGTTGTTAAATCATCCAAAAATGCTTCAATACATAAACTAGAGTTATAATCTAAAAACAATCATCAATACACCAAATTCATCAAACCCTAAAGGGAACTGCTCTATATACATGGAGCAATTCATTACAAATAAAGTTAAAGTAAAGGAAAACATAAATTCAATCCAAACTCGGGTCTTGAGTGAGGAAGGCATGATGAAATCCTTATGCTCGTGTTCTTCGAACTCCTCCTTGGGGCAATGCGCCATGCGAGACATTAGTGGGGAAATCCAGAGAGCTGATGTTTTCACTTTACAGGAGTTTTTCACAAGCGCCCCGCGCCTCGCTACGCATGGCGGGGCGGTAGTGCAATTATTTCAGAGTAATTTTTGTTTTCTTATTTTTTGACATCCAGACTTGGTCCACGACCCCCGAACACGATCCCGGCTTAATCCCTTCGGCTTTTACTTAGACTTTAAAGCTCTAAATAGCTCAGATTAGCTCCACAAAATCTACATAGCTCGAAATCACTCCTACAAGGCATAAAACACACAACAAGTGCGAAACACTACCAATTAAAGCTCAAACACGAATAAAGTGTAGTGAATTGGAGTGCAATAAGTCACTAAACACCAGATTATAGCCTCCCATCAACACCCCACACTTGAACCATTGCTTGTCCTCGAGGAATCCAACTACACTTCATATAGAACACGACCTCTTTAAACAACTCTCATAACTCATCACACCAGGAACATTTAAAATAGATTAAGTACAATATCGTAACATCCTAGCCTCAAAGTTTGACTCAAAAGCACCACGCATTATTTATAACCCGCTCACTTACTCTAACACAGAGGTCAGCGACATTACCTTTCCTTCATGAATCAAGTTCACTCACACAATATAGAGAGTACTTACACACACAATGAAATTTAAGAACAATTAGGAACTCAAGATAGAAAGAGTTCACTCACTCTCAAAAACAACATGCATATGCCACAAGAGACGTACCATAGGCTTGCCCGTAGTGTACTACTCTACTAATTGAGCTCATTCAGCCTAGGATCAAGTAGTACTTCATTTGGTTGTAATGTAGGCTACGGGATGGGTAAGATACATTTGGATATAAAAGTGACTACACCTCCCTAAGCACTTTAATACATGTAATTAATCATTCAAAACCTCATACCTATGTCAAACCAAAACTCTACCTTCACATCAATATACATTAACTCTCTACTTCTTTAAGCACAATTACATCAAATAACCACTATCAATAAATATCTTTCACAATCATACACTTATTTTTTATTTTTCAATTCAAGTGGCTCTTACTTTTTCAAAACAGTGCACCTTCTACCTTATTTCTATAGTTCCACTATAAAGACAAACCAACCATCCCACACTTCACATTTTACAAAGTGCATAACAGATTCAAGTGCTTATGAGAGGTAAGTGGTTCAAACATATGGGTGAGGCTTGTAATGTGGTTGCCAAAGAAATAGGATTGCAGGATCAAAGGGGTTAACTACGATACATAACAATTAGGTGGGTAAAAGTCTATAACTGGCTCAACAAAGAAACGTGTAAATCACTTCCAAGACTAAATACACTACTAGTTCGCTTTGCAAACACACGGGGCACGTTCTAGACATCAAATGCAATGCACATAAGAACACAAGACCTCACACGCACATGGAACATAACTTACTCAGGATTGGACTATCAACACACTTTAATCAAAGTAGTTAAGCAAAGTTAAGATCATACAATTTAAGATACTTACACAAGAGTACAAAACTGAGCCTAAGCGTCACAACTAGAGTACTCACTATTCTCTAGGTATAATGAATATTAGAGATATTGCTTTCAATTCATATCACAGCACAAGGTTTCCTAAAACTAATAAAAATAAAAACTAACTACACCTAGTTCAAACAAAGCAAAAGAACCGAGACACAAAGAAAACCCAAGAGGGAATTATTACACTACCTAACAAAAGAAAAACCTTTTGTCTTTTTCTTTCGACTTTAATACCTCACGAAACCTATCAAATGATATCCATCATCGGGAAAAATTGAAAACATTTCACATTTTTATTGTTTTTCTTTTTAAATTTTCCAACTACTACAACTAACAAAACTAACACATATACATACAACATACAACTATGCCCCACCCCTCACTTTAAGTTGTGGCATGTCCCCATGAAACACAATTAAAAATCATAAGGTAAAGGAAAGTTCCCTAAACATCTAGTCGAAGTCGGGCTCCATTCCTTGTGCCCGAACTAATGCACACATCCATGGAGATGGCTTCTTCTCAGCCTTTTTGGGGTACACCCCACACATATCTTTCTCACTCAGTGCATCTTTCTTTTTCGATCCCTTCACTTTTTACTCAACACTTGCAATTGGTTTGTCTTTTTGCACCCACTTTCTACATTCATAATAAAAGTCACCGTCTCCTCACCCACTATAAGCATTAGTTTCCTCTCATATATATCCAATATTATTCCACCCATTGCTAAGAATGGTCTTCCTAGGATGAGGGGGACCTCCTTGTTCTCCTCCATATTCACTAGTATAAAGTCTACAGGGAATACAAACTTATCCACCCGAACTAACACATCTTCCAATATCCCCTCGGGTATTAAAGTCGTTTGGTCTGCCATCTGCAATGATATTAGCAGCGACATTATTTCTCCAATATTCTTCTCCAATTTCCTATAAATAGATAGAGGAATTAAGTTAATTGAGGCACCATAACCACATAAGGATTTATCTAAATTTATAGTTCCTAATGAGCAAGGTATAGTAAATATCCCTGGATCTATACACTTTTGTGGGAGTTTGTTTTGCAATATCATGCTGTAATGCTCTGTGAACATGACCACTGAGGTCTCCTCTATCTTCCTCTTCTTTGTAAGGATCTCCTTAAAAAATTTGGCATAAGCAGGCATTTGTGAGAGCACTTCTGTGAATGGTAAGTTTACATGAACTTGTTTCAGCACATCCAGAAATCTCCAAAACTGCTTGTCCAGCTTTTCTCTATATGGCTTTTGGAGGAAAGGTAAAGCAGGCATATGCTTTCTCTCATCATGTTCCTCCCTTCTCGATTTTTCTTCCTTCTTCTTTTTCTCCGCTTTCATCGGGACTTTCTTATTTTTCTCAACATCATTCGCCAGCTGCTCCCCATTTCCTTTTTCACGTTTCTCATCATTTTGGATCGGGGTGGGATCTTTCAACACTTGCCCACTTCTCATAGTTAAAGCATTCATTGTTTCTTTAGGATTTCTCTTAGTATCAGTCTGGAGAGTTCCTGGAGCCCTCTCAGATAATATTGTTGCAATCTGTCCCACTTGACTCTCTAGGTTTCGAAAACCAGTGCCCAGATCTTTGATAGCTGCTCCATGGGCGTCCAGCCTCTCATCAGTTTTCAGAATGAAGGCCTTCGTGAGATCTTTTATGCCAGACTGAATGGGCTGTTGAGGCTTCAATTGCTGCCTCTGCTAATTCATAAAGTCAGAAGCTCCTTGACCCTAGCGTCTAGGGTTTCTTTGTTGCCATGCATTCGCAGTACCCCCAGGTGAACTCCATGAATACCCGAGGTGCCTCTGACCCATTGCATTATAATTTCCCATAACATTCACTTCTTCAGTTGATGCTTGACACCCATGAGTAGGGTGTCGTCTTCTACATATATAACAAGCTGAGTGAGGCTCATTTTGTATCGAGGCTAAGGTCAGCTTTTGTATTTATTTAGCCGTCGCATCAAGTTATACCTGCACAAATGTATTAGCATAAACTTGGTGAACACCAGTTGATCTTTTTCGTTCATCACTCTTAGAGGGCCACTGATTTTCAACTTAAGATAACTCATCAAGAATTGTAACTATATCCTTTGGAGTCTTCTTCATCAAAGGGCCTTCCAATGCATTACTCAGTGTTCTACGTAAGGACGGTGTCAATCCTTCCTAGAAATCATGGAGTTGCATCCAAAATTCAATTCCGCTATGTTGACACTTTCTAACTATCTCCTTAAATCTCTCACATGCTTCAAAAACGGTTTCAGTCTCTTTTTGGCATGAAGTTATGGATTTCTCTTTTACTCTTGCCCTTCTTAGTGGAGGAGAAATATTTATCAAGGAATTTTCTGGTCATCTCCTCCCATGTTATGATCGATCCACCGGGCAAACTCCAAAGCCACTCCTTAGCATCATCTTTAAGTGAAAAGGGGAATGAACTTAAGTACACAGCATCTTGTGACACCCAATTGTATTGAAAGGTGTTCATAATCTCCTCGAAGTCCATTAGATGAGTGTTTGGGTTTTCGTTTGGCTTCCCTCTAAAAACACAGCAATTCTGAAGGGTTTGAAGCAAGCTTTGCTTCAACTCTAAATTGTTTGCTACAATTGGAGGTGGTCTAACGCTGGATAATCCTTCATTGTAGACCGGTCTAGCATAATTGCCCAGTGGTCGCCCGGGAAAGGGTTGATGTTGATAAAGTTTGAGACCCCTCTCTTCTTCATAGATATTTTTGTGCATCTCTAATAGCTGCTTCCTCAGCATCCCCTGGAGCTTTTTCTCATTGTTGGGCTACTTCTCTTGTAGCAAAATCTATATTATCATCACCGTTTCCAGCCATAGTCTTTATGATTGAGGATTTCCCAACCTTTTCTAACGTCTTGGTGAGATTTCTTTCCTTCCTCGGCTATCGCAGTTGTTTTTCTATCTCTGGCTCGTATGGTAGCACTTCTTTCGCAGAAGCTCGAGTCATGCACCAACCTCAACTTGTAACTTGCGCACAGTTAAAGAACACCAAGCGTAAAAAGGAAAACAATAAAAAAAAAAAAAAAATTCGTGAATTAGCACTACAAACTATTTCAAACACTATTGATTGCCAATCCCCGACAACGATGCTAAAATTTGACGAGCATAAAACACATACTTAACTTCTCCTCGCTAATCAAATATAGTATAATATAATATCGTATCCATATGGATTGGATTTTCTTCCACCTTGGTTGATATCCAAGATGATCAATAGTTGAGATTTATAAGATGTCTAACGCGATTTAACTAAGAGTCCTAAGATATTGACTAATGACAATCAAAATAAATATAAGCAGGGAAGTTATCAGTGGGAGAAAATAGAGGTTGATAGGATAGATGCAAGATAATTGTTTGGGATCTAACTCTAGAAAATTCACTTCTATTGTTCAAGTGAGTCTCTCGAATTCACTCAATTATTAGTTCAAGCATTCAGTAAAAACTCCAATCTTGATTAGGTCTTAACCTTACGAGAACCAATTTACGCATGTGAAGATATGCAAGAATGCGTATTTGATTGGTCTTTAGGAAAACCTTTTTCGATTATTCTCCTAACTAGGTTTAATCAATGATTCAAGTAGCCTCTTTCGATTATAAGAAGAATTAATGAACTCAACCAACAATATAATGCCAAGATATCACAAGTTATACCTTTTTCGATTACATGAATAAGTGAATATAGATGCAATAGTTAAATCATCCAAAAATGCTTCAATACATAAACTAGAGTTATAATCCAAAAACAATCATCAATACACCAAATCCATCGAACTCTAAAGGAACTACTCCATATCAAATAAAGTTAAAGAAAAGCAAAACAAAAATTCAATCCAAACTTGGGTCTTGAGTGAGGAAGAAATGATGAAATCCTTGTGCTCATTCTCTTCCAACTCCTCCTTAGCCTCCTTAGGTCGAATATGTGTCAAAAGTCCAAGAAATAATATTTTTCATGTATTTATACCAAGTAGGGTCGGGCTCAAACGAAACCGGTTTTTCACTTTGTGGGAATTTTGCTGAAATAGGATTTTCACTCTGTAAAAGTTGCACAGGCGCGCCACATGGGGCGATGCGCCATGCGGGGCATTAGTGAGAAAATCCAGAGAGCTGATTTTTTCACCTTGCAGGAATTTTGCTATAGCTCCCCGCTACGCATGGCGCGGGGTGGTAGTGTAATTACCTCAGAGTAATTTTATTTTCTCATTTTCTGACATCCAAACCTGGTCCTCGACCCCCGAACACGATCTCGGCTTAATCCCTTTGGCCTTTACTCGGACTTCAAAGCTTCAAATAGCTCGAATTAGCTCCAAAACATCTACATAGCTCAGAATCACTCCTACAAGGCATAAAACGCATAATAAGTGAAAAACACTACCAATGAAAGCTCAAGCAGGAATACAGTGCAGTGAAATAGAGTGCAATAAGTAACTAAAATACGCGATTATAGCCTCCCATCAATTGTGAACTTCATTTGGTCTGTTTTAATAATTTCAAGAATGATAACAGTGTTATGGTTTCTTTGAAAAGTTGTAAGCAATAAGAAAGTTGAAAATCTATCTCTGAATTTTCATTAGACTCCTTCTACAAATCTCAGGGGCTACTCAATGTTGTTGGCGCCTAAAACCAAATCTTGATGAGAGGCCTTAAGTTTATTTTATTTTTAAAAACTAGCAATCTTCTATATAGTTTTATTTGAAATATATCTTTTTAATCTTTTGAGATATAAAGTTATTATGTAATATTGTTTTATACTCGAGTTCTTCTAATAATTCATTTCCCATTAGTTTATAGCTACTCGATTTAATTTTTCCGAGATACTTATTTTAAAAAACATCTTTCTTCAAATGCATATATGCATTTGTTATGAACATTATTCTACAAGAAATATGTCACGCCTAAAACCACGTGACCAGAACTCGGTACTTTACCTGATCCGAGTGAACCATCCCATAGATTAATAATCGCCTATGTGCCTAATAGGAGGATGTGAAAGCCTCATCAAGTATAATTATTTTAAGATATAAAACAAGACATGAATAATATCTTTAAGTAAATATTTTCCTTTGAAAAAGAACTTCATAAAAGTAGAAGAAAGTTTCATTCATGCATGTCATATGAGTAACCATAGGATTACAAACCAAAATGAATACTACTATTGTCTACGGAATCTCTATGACTTGGAATGAAATAGCCAACCAAGGCATAACCCGATGGCTCAAAAGGATAATAATATAATAAAGTTCTCCATGTTACGAGTGTGGAGTCTCACCAAAAGCGTCAACAGAAAATGTAGAGCTGCCCTAACCACGCAGTCCAAGCTGCTCAGGTCCAGTCCCTGAAAACAGAAATGGAAATGTGGCTGAAAGGCCTAAGCTCCACATGCCGAGTACGAATTTCAAAGTCTTCCTTCAACATTAATCTTTGCGAATCATGTTAAATATTTTATTTACCGGGAGCACTATACCATCACCAACACGTATAGTTTCATATACCTTAGGGCAAGTATCATATACCCTACTTGCTCAGGTCGTCCCATCGTTGTGCCGCACGAATCAACTCAGTCGTACTAATAAAGTAGCACAATAGTACCCCTTAATGGGAAGTACTCTACCGTAGATGCCAATCATAAGGTAGGTTCTACGCCTACACCGGCACGTGTAGTTTCATGACCTAATGAGGAAAATAATCCATGGTCAATTTCGGTGAACTTAAGTAACTCCCAAAACCATTACAATTATCAATGACGATATTCATAGTCAAATCAACTATTTGAGAATTGTTAAATGCAAGATATTTCACAACTCATATATTTCCATTTCAAAATACTACAAGTGTTATTTCTCATTTATTTAGTTTTAAAATTTGAATAACATTTCTAGAAAATAATATTCATAGCACTTAAATCTTTTGTGATGCAAGAAATGGTGCAATCCCAACTCGCTCGTCCCCACAAGCTAGGACTCACATTTAGAAGCTCAATGTAATCATGTTACGATATGAGATTAGAGAATTTCTCCGAGTTTCAACATACCTAAAATTGCTCCCAACCTTACCCCAAATGGTCCAATAATGCCAACGAAACACAATCCACATATACGAACTCACGAAATTCAATAACGCATTACAACAATACCAACTAAGTGTTTAACACTTTAATCCAATTTCATAAGTTGAGCAAAAATCACCATTTCATCATTTGAAGGTTAACCCTTGAATTGTAACTCCAAATCCTTTATTAAACATATTATGGGATCTAGTCGTTCCACTAGAAGCTCAAAATAACATCGTTCAAATTAGACCCACCACTATGCATCATCCCTACCAATCCATTCTTCTAGGGTTTTATGAATAGATGTTTAAATACAATTCTACCTTCATAAATATACTCTATTACGTCCATGGAGTATAATACCTAAGTTTGGAGTGAAGGAATTACCTCTTTGTCAAAGCCTAGAATTTTTAAGGTTTGATCTTCTTGAGGTGTTCTTGAGATTTGCTTCAGAAATCTATGAATTCCATAATGTTGGAGGGTTAAGATATGTAATAAAGGAACCAAATCTACCAAAGAAAGGCATTTAATTCTCACCTTGAAGATGCATTAATGGTATGAGACTCTTTTCTCTTCCTAAGTCTTCAAAGACAATGCCCCAAAATAAAAGACCAATCTCCTCCCGTAATTGCCTTTAAAAGGCTTCAGAACTCGGATGCCGCATGGGACGCGTCACATGGTTCATCGCGTGCATCCCAGCTCCTTCATTTTGTGCGGATGCCACTGTTGGCGCTATGGCTGGAGTTTACTGCCAACGTTGTGGCAACTGGAATAGCCGGACGCTATGGGCATGCGTCGCACCAGCCTCAGCGAGCATCACCTGTAGCTACTTCTTTGTTCAATGATCTGCCACTGCCAATGTAATCCATTTGATATCAAATTTCCTTCCTCTCCTTTCTCCCTTATCATTTTGATTCTTTGCTTTGGGAATTAACGTTAACTTCCCTTTTTGCCTTACTTGCAATCTAACATCTTTGGTTGCGGGTTAATCCATGATTCATCCTTCAAGGATTAAAATTTCCAAGCTCAAAATTAATTCGATTAATTCTAGAAATTCGTGGGCTTTAAATTAACCCCCACTTAGAAACGTTCATCTTCGAATGTAAATCCTTGGTCGTATTAAAGTCCAAAAGTGTAATCTCTATGTATTTCCTAACTCCTCAACTCTTAAGGATTCGAAATTTATCTAACTCTCTAAATTTCTAAGAATTTTGACAGAGTTTCCTTTGTTTATAGGCCTATCCAATAAATTTCAAACTCACAGCGACCCACCAGAGTACAATATAAAAGGCCCTACATGGCTCTACCCATCATAACTACATCAATAAATGCCTTCATGGCCTCATACATCCCCAACTACCATTACATAGCCTCTCCCGATATCACAACATAAAATTCATTACCAGGCAAGTCTAACAAACATATACAATAGATGAACCAATCAATCACATGTCCCATGGAAGTAAATTATGATAAATTCTAAACTCGAAATTTCAAAAAGTAGTCATACCTGAAGTCGCGAATAAATGTGGATATTGGATTTTCATATCTTCCTCGGCCTCCTAAGTAGCCTCCTCGACGTCATGATTACGCCATAACACTTTAACAGAAGCTATGTCCTTAGTCCTCAACATACAGACTTGCCTATCAAGAATCTCAATCGGTTCTTCATCATAAATTAAACCGTCATTTATTTACACTATCTCCGATGAGATGATGTGAGCAAGATTGGGCACATACCCCCGTCGCATCGATACATGAAAAATAGGATGAACCAAACTCATCGATTAAGGTAACTCCAGCTTGTAGGCAACTTCACCAATCATTTTCAAGATTCGGTATGGACCAATAAACCTAGGACTTAGCTTGCCCTTCTTCCCAAATATCATAACACCCTTCATTGGGGATACCTTTAAGAACACTTGATCACCCTCTTTAAACTCCAACTTACATCGAGTACATCTGTATAGCTTTTTTGTCGACTCTGAGCGGTCTTAAACCGTTGTTGAATCAAAGCCACCTTCTCTAGGGCATCATGTACAAGATCGGGGCCAAGTAGTCCTACCTCAGTCAGCGCAAACCATACAATATGTGATCTACAACGTCGTCCGTACAAAGCCTCATAGGGAGCCATCTAGATACTAGCATGATAGCTATTATTGTAGGAAAATTCAATCAGAGGTAAGTGCTCATCCCAATTCCCAACGAAATCAAGGACACAAGGTTGCAACCTATCCTCAAGTGTCTGAATAGTCCTCTAAGCCTGTCCGTCAGTCTGTGGATGAGAAGCGATACAAATATTGAAACTTGTACCCAATCCTTCTTGAAAGGACTGCCAAAAATGAGTAGTAAACTAAGCCCCTCTATCAGATATAAAAAGTCTGACAATTTCTTTCAAGTACACCTTAGCATGCTGTGGTGCCATGTCAGTCATCTTTACCCGTAAGAAATGTGCCGACTTTGTAGGTCGGTCTATAATTACCCGAATAGATTTATGCTTCAAGCGAGTGCGAGGCAAACCCACAACAAATTCCATATTAATTATCTCCCACTTCCAAAGTTCGAAACGTTTTCCTTCATCCGATTCCACCAATAGATCTCCCGCAAGTCCTTGTACATTTTTGTGGACTCTGGATGTATAGGATATCTCGAACTGTGAGCCTCAGCCATAATTTCATTACGATGTCCATCCATATCTGGCACGCACAAGTGACCATTCATCTTCAACACCACATCCTCGTCAAGAGAAAAAGCAAGGATATCTTTAGATTGTACACCTTTTCGAATATTCACCAAATTTGGATCTTCAAATTGTTTGGCCTTGACACGCTCAATAAGAGAGGAACATGCTATGGCACAAGCGACGAGCTCTTTGTATATCGGTAAATGTGCCAAAGTACCTCCTGACTTTCGGCTTAGCGTGTCGGCTACCACATTTGCCTTTCCCGGATGGTAATAAATGCTTAAATCATAATCCTTCAAAAGTTTTAACCATCTCATTTGCCTCAAGTTTAATTCTCTCTGTTTTAATATATATTGCAAGCTTTTATGGTTGGTGTATACTTCACAGTGTTCACCGTACAAGTAATGCCGCCAAATTTGCAAAGCAAAACTAACTGTGGCAAGTTCCAAGTCATGGGTCGGATAGTTCTTCTCATGGATCTTCAACTGTCTTGAAGAATAAATCATAACCTTACCTATCTGCATGAAGACACAACCCAACCTAACTCTAGACGCATCACAGTAAACCACAATGATGCCCAAACCTGTTGGCAATGTTAGCACCGGTGCCGTAGTCAATCTAGCTTTTAAGTCCTAAAAACTTCTCTCACAAGCATCTGCCCACTTAAACTTTACATCTTTCTGCGTCAACTTGGTTAATGGAGATGCAAGAGTAGAAAATACTTCAACAAACCACCAATAGTAGCCCACTAGTCCCAAGAAACTTCAGATCTCTGTCGGTGTAGTTGGTCTAGGCCAACTTTTAACCGCTTCAGTCTTTTGAGGATGAACCTTAATACCTTCAAGGGGTACCACATGACCCAAGAATTCTACATATTCGAGCCAAAATTCACTCTTAGAGAATTTGGCATATAACTCATGCTCTAAAAGCATCTGCAACACTATTCTCAAATGATTGGCATGCTCCTCTTGACTTCGTGAATAGACAAATATGTCATCAATGAAAACAATCATGAACCTGTCAAGAAATAGTTTAAAAACCCAATTCATTAGATCCATAAAGGTTGGGGGCGCATTTGTTAACCCAAATGACATCACCAAAATTCATAATGCTCGTAGCGGGTCCGAATAGCTGTTTTGGGAATATCCTTCTCTCGAGTTTTGAACTGACAATACCATGATCTCAAATCAATTTTTGAGAAGTACTTCGCCCCTTGCAACTGGTCAAACAAGTCATCTATTCAAGGTAATGGATACCTATTCTTGACGATCACCTTGTTAAGTTGCCTATAGTCAATACACATTCTCAAATAACTATCTTTATTTTTCACAAACAACACTGGCGCACCCCAAGGAGATACACAAGGTCCCATAAACCCTTTATCCAGTAAATTTTTCAATTATTCCTTCAATTATCTTAACTCAGCTGGAGCCATTCGGTACGGGGAAATAGATATTGGATAATAATCTGGCACCGCATCTATCCCAAAGTCGATGACCCGATCTGGTGGAATACCTGGAAGCTCGTCAGGAAAAAATCAAGAAAATCATTAACAACTAGCATAGAATGAATGTTTCCTACCTCCGCAGTTGTGTCAGTGACTCTGACTAAATGATAAAGACATCCCTTCGTGATCAACATCTTCTCCTTAAGGTATGAATTAATTTGACCTCGAGGCTTAGCAATATTGCCCTTCTACTCACGAGCTGGCTCATTTGGAAACTCAAACTTGACCACTTTAGCACGACAAACAAGAATGGCGTAACACCTGTATAGCTAATCCATCCCATAATCACATCAAAGTCAACCATTTCTAACTAAATGAGGTATGTCGTAGTCTCTCGATCTTAAATTATAATTACGCAACCCCTATAGATGCGGGAGGCAATACCAGAATCTCCCACCGGAGTCGACACAGAAAATAGTTCAAGTAGTTATTCTGGATCTAACCCAAAATCCAAAGCAAAGTACGGAATAACATAGGAAAAAGTAGGTCCTGTATCCATAAGAGCATAAGAATCTAGATCACAAACGGTAAGTGTACCTGTGACGACAGCATATGAAGCCCCTGTAGTAGGGCGAGTAGGCATGACATAGAAACAAGGATGAGTCCCCTGGGAAGTAATAGCTGTCTGTGGCACATTTCCTGCATTGCGCCCACTGTGGGCCACATTAGCCCTAGTTAGGGGTGGTGCAACCGAAGTAGTAGCCATAGATGGCGACGGATGAGCTATCAAACCCTGTTGACCATTAGGGCAAAACATTCAGATATGACCCATCAACCCGCAACCATAGCACAGACCATGGGGTCCCCTGGTATAACTAGACTGATGCTGATGAGAACTCACACTACTTTGAGCCTGTTGTGCAGTGTGATGGTCACTCTAAACGGGCCTAGTCTGGCCTACCTATCCGGAACTATATGCCACTGGAGGGATACTGCAAGCTATCTACATCCTAGACTGCAGTGGTCCAGATGACCCTCTATTGCTCTGTCCCTTGCCCAAATTAGGCACTGCACTGAAAGTGCCAAAAGTCCGGGCCTTTTTGTTCTCCTCCTTGTTAGCCCTCTCCTCCTGATGAATCCTCTCGAGATCCATTGCTAGATCCACAAAGTCAGTAAAGGTAGTGTTATTTCTCCCACTAGCTGTATCCTTTCTGATGCCCAGAATCAAGCCACGAGCAAAACGATCAATCCTCTCATCCTCGGTGGGGATGAGGTGCGGATCATAACGGGATAACTTCTCGAATATGATGCTATAATCTAAGACGGTCATGGTATCCTGCTTTAAGGTCTCAAACAATATTGCAAGGGCGGCTCTCACTCCCGGTGGTAATCACTTCTTACTGAAAATCTTCTTAAACTCCGTCCAAATTATTGGAGGTGCATCGTCCGGTCGACTCTTCTCTACCCCTTTGAACCAGAGCTCAGCAATGTGTTTTAACTGGTAGGCTGTAAGTTAAACCACCTGAGAGTCTTTAACTCCCAGCAAAGTAGTAGCTTCATCAACTTCCTCCAAGAAGTCCTAAGGGTCGGCAGTAGGATCTGTACCAGTAAAAACTGGTAGCTCAAGACTCACAAATATAATGGCCAACTGCGTCACGTCTTCAACCACTCATTCTCTCATCCCTCCTTGTTGGAGTGCCTGACTACCCACTTGAAGGTTCTGTTGGGTCTGCATAGCCATGAGGTCAGCAAAGGTATCCATGGCTTTTCTAATATCAGTGAGGGACTTTTCCAAGAGAGTTGGTTCTGGAGGTAGAGCAGGTGCCTCATCAACTTCTTCCTCGAGCTCCTGGACCTTTCTTGGAGCCAATGGAACTAGCACAGTCCGTGCTCTTGCAGCCTTCGAGGGTCGGTCTCTAGGTCTAGAGGGTACCCCTCTCGAAGCCGCATCGGGTATATGAGCAGCTTTCCGATTCATATTACTGCCATGCGTGTTCACCCTATTCTGCCAATCAATATAGTGCACGAGTTAGGAAATATTTCTTAGCTCTATTGCACGATTCTAGAATAAGAAGAAAGAGTGGAGTATTTCTTATAATGTTCATATAGCCTTCTCGATATAAGTATGGTGCACAACACACCAATAAGGATAACTCTACCAGACATGATTCCATAGACTTCGTAGGACTCGAATTAGAACCTAGGGCTCTGATATCAAGTTTGTCACACCCTAAAACTACGTGACCGGCACTCGGTACTCTATCTGACCCGAGTGAACCATTCCATAGATTAATACTCACCTATGTGCCTAACAGGAGGATGCGAAAGCCTCTTCAAGTACAATCACTTTAAGATATAAAACAAGACATGAATAATATCTTTAAGTAAATATTTTCCTTTGAAAAATAACTTCATAAAGGTAAAAGAAAGTTTCATTCACGCATGTCATATATGTAACTATAGGATTACAACCCAAAATGAATACTACTACTGTCTATGGAATCTCTATGATATGGAATGAAATAGACAACCAAGGCATAACCTGGTAGCTCAAAAGGATAATAATATAATAAAGTTCTCCACGATACGAGTGTGGAGTCTCACCAAAAGCGCAATAGAAAATGTAGAGCTGCCCTAACCACGCGATCCAAGCTGCTTAGGTCCAGTCCCTGAAAACAGAAATGGAAATATGGCCGAAAGGACTAAGCTCTAAATTCCTAGTACGAATCATGAACCGTTCCCCAAAAGAAAGTAGGACAATAATTAAGAAGATATAATATATGCAATAACAATTCATATAAGAAAGAAGTGTTCATATCAATTAACAATTTAGAAATAAAATAAAATAATATGGTAAAATATATTTCAAAGTCTTCCTTTAGCATTAATCTTTGCGAATCATGTTAAATCTTTCATTTACCGGGAGCACTATACCATTACCGAAACGAAAGAAGGTCAACTAGGTTATGTACCTAGTGGCAAGTATCATATACCCTAATTGCTCAGGTCATCTCATCGTTTTTCTGCACGGATAGACTCATCTGTGCTAATAAAGTAGCACAAGTACCCCCCTGCCCCCCCAATAGGAAGTACTCTGCCGTAGTTCCCAACCGTAAGGTTCTACGCCTACACCGACACGTGTAGTTTCATGACCTAATGAGGAAAAGTATCCAAAGTCAATCTCGGAGGACTTAAGTAATTCCCAAAACCTTTACATTTATCAATGATAATATTCGTAGGCAAATCAACTATTTGATATTGGTTAAATCAAAAATATTTCACAACTCATATATTTCCATTTCAAAATACTGCGAGTGCTATGCCTCATTTATTTATTTCTAAAATGTGAATAACATTTCTAGAAAATAATATTCATAGCACTTAAATCTTTTGTGATGCAAGAAATGGTGCAATCCCAACTCGCTCGTCACCACAAGCTAGGACTCACATTTAGAAACTCAATTGTATCGTATTATGATATGAGTTTGGAGAAAAGCTCTGATGGTAATAAGTTTCAACGTACATCAAATTGCTTCTAACCATACCCCAAATGGTCCAATAATGCCAACGAGTCACAATCTACATATATGAACTCACGAAATTTAATAACGTGTCACAACACTACCAACTATACTAACTAAGTGTTTAACACTTTAATCCAACTTCATAAGTTGAGAAAAAATTACCATTTTATCCTTTGAAGGTCAACCCTTGAATTTTAACTCCAAATCCTTTATTAAACATATTTTGGGATCTAGTCGTTCCACTAGAACCTCAAAATAACATTGTTCAAACAAGACCCACCATTATTCTTCATCCCTACCAACCAACTCTTCTAGGGTTTCATGAAGAGATGTTTAAATACAACTCTATCTTCATAAATATACTCTATTACGTCCATGAAGTATAATACCTATGTTTGGAGTGAAGGAATTACCTCTTTGTCAAACCCTAGAATTTTCAAGGTTTGAGCATCTTGAAGTGTTCTTGAGATTTGCTTCAAAAATCTATGAATTCCATAATGTTGGAGGGTTAAGAGATATAATAATGGAAGCAAATCTACCAAAGAAAGGCATTTAATTCTCACCTTGAAGATGCCTTAATATTATGAAACACCTTTCTCTTACTAAGTCTTCAAAGACAATGCCCCAAAATAAAAGACCGATCTCCTCCCGTGATTGCCTTTAAAAGGCTTCATAACTCGGATGTCGCATGGGACGTGTCACATGCTTCATCGCGTGTGTCCTAGCTCCTTCATTTTGTGCGGCCGCCACTATCTGCGCTATGGCTAGAGTTCACTGCCAATGTTGTGGCAGCTGGAAAGGTCGGACTCTATGGGGATGCGTCGCACCACCCTCAGCGAGCATCACCTATAGCTACTTCTTGATTCAATGATCTGCCACTGCAAATGTAATCCATTTGATACTAAATTTCATTCCTCTCCTTTCTCCCTTTTTATTTTGATTCTTTGCTTTGGGAATTAACGTTAACTTCCCTGTTTGACTTACTTGCAATCTAACATCTTTGTTTGTAGGTTAATCCATGATTCATCCTTCAAGGATTAAAATTTCCAAAATCAAAATTAGTTCGATTAATTATAGAAATTTGCGGGGCTTTACAAAATATAGTCATTTTGAACATAATCAAGTCTTATTTTTTAATTGAGTATATTAATTAGAGTATTAATTATAGTAAATAAATTTTAATATTATATTATATTTTAGATTATTTTAACACTTTTTATTCGAAAAATAAATCAATATCAGAGCGCCTATTATGTTTTAAAGAACTATCGGCGTTTAAGACAATATTTTTAAAGATTCTAATCATTTAGTGGTCTCATTATTTTTCAAAATAAAAAATTAAAGATATTTTCATACGTATCAACTTATTCAACACGATCAACATCAATAACAAACGGAAGTGTTTTTTTTTATTTTTATTAAAAGTTTCTATTTTTTTCACTTTAATATATCTGATTTTTTTTAAAAAAATAATTTAATTGATAAACCTGCTACTAATAAAAATGGGGCCCCAAATATTTTGGGGCTTTGGATGACTTACCTTCCAGCCGCCCTTAAATAATATGTCTCTGAAAAAACTGCTTCTATAACTAAAGTATTAGACTCTTACTATACCTAAAAAAACTGAATATTCAAATAAATCAAATTTTAATCTCCTTCTACAAAGTTGGTCTAAATTATGCCATACAATGGTCTTGGTCAATGGTCAGTCCCTTGTAAATAGGCTTACTACTGATTTTTTTGATATTTGGTGATACTAATAAAATGGTTTTCTTTTTCTTCTTGTCTTTTAGTTTGTCTTAGTGGAGGATGACAATATTATTTGGGAAAAATCTTTTTTTTTAAATCTTTTTTACATAGATGAGGGAGATTGTAATGACCCGACCGATTATTTTGAGCTCTACCATGTCCTTCGGTGATTTGAGGGCTTGAGTAGTTTCACTTCATATTTTATGACTTGTATGCATTGTCGGAATTGAATTTCGAGAAGTTCAGAGTTGATCCGGTAGGAAAATTCTTAATTCGAAAGCTTTAAGTTGGAAGAGTTGAAAAAGGATTTACTTTGGAGTAAACAACCTCGAAATCAGGATTTAAAGGTTCCAATAGGTTCGTGTGATGATTTCGGACTTAGGCGTATGTTCAGGTTGAGTATCGGGTTGTCCTGGAGCATTTCAGTGCTTACTGTGGAGTATTAGCATTTTGAAGATTTTTTATTTTTCTAAGTTTGTTTAGAAGTAGACTTTGATGTTATTGATGTCCTTTTGGGATTCCTAGCCTTGGAATAAGTTCGTATTATGATTTGTGACTTGTACGTAATGTTTGGCGTCATTCCGAAATATTTAGGTATGGTTCAGACGCATTCGTCGAAGTTTGAATGTTTGAAAGTTGATAGAAGGATTTTTATCGTGGATTAATGATTTTGACGTTATTCATGATGTTTTAAACCGTTGCATAAGTTTGAACAAGGTATTAGGACTTGTTGGTGCGATTGGACGGGGTCCCGGGGGCCTCGGGTGAGTTCTGGGGTGGTTTCAGATTATTTCTCCATGTTTTGTTGTTATTATTATTGGTTCTGGTGTTGTTCATTGCGAATGTGCAGGGGTGCTTGCGTTCGCGAAAGAAGGATTTTGGCTGCTGGAATTTTTGTGTTCCGCGTTCGCAATTCTATGTTTGCGTTCGCGATGAAGAAGCTAACTTGGTGGGTGGACTTGGTCTTCGCATTCGCGAAGGTGCAGACGCGTTCGCGATGGGCAAGCTGGTAAAGCTTCGCGTTCTTGTGCACTTTTTTGCGTTCGCGTAGAGGAATTTGGGAGCAGAAGTTGGTTGTGCTTCGCGAACGCGAGGGAATAGTCATGTTCGCGAAGAAGGGTGCCCGGGCAGATTATAAGCTTGCAAGGTCGTGATTTTATCATTTTTAACTCATTTCTCTCTTGGTTGGGCGATTTTGGGCGATTTGGAGGAGCTAACTTCATCATCTACCTTGAGGTAAGAAACTTCTATACATAGTGAGCTAAATACTTGAGTTATATATGGATTTAAAAATGAAATTTTGTAGAAATTGTGGGATTTGGAAAAAAGCATAGAATTTGATATTTTTGGATTTTTACCACAAAATTGGACATGAAATTTGGAATAAATTATATATTTGAGTTCATGGTGTCATGATAAGTTTTTCTTCAAATATGTTCGGAGTCCGGGCACGTGAGCCCGAGGGTTGACTTTGTTCACTTTTCGAGTGGAGTTGGGAATTGTTATAACTTGATTAATTATGAGTGTTGGAGTATATTTTTGTTTGTTGGAATTTTGTTTGACAAATTTCGGATCGATGGGCACCGGTTTGAGGTGTTAGTGAGGCGTTGGAGCCGATTATGGAATTTCGGAGCAAGGTGAGTCTCTTGTCTAACCTTCCGAGGGAGAAACTATCCCGTAGGTATTATATTGTAATTTGCTATTAGTTGTGGGTGCTACGTACACATAAAGTGACGAGAGTCCATACGTAGCTAAAAGCATGTTTATGTTCGGGTAGATTTAGGACTTTATCATGTAATATTTGAATTATTTGAACTCAATTTGCTAGCTTAATTAATTAAATTTATAATTGAAATTTATTTTGGAATATATTAGGCCACGCTTTATCACCTGGAGTTGTTTGGCAAGATATTTGATAAACAGTAAAAGTCATGTTTACTTTATGCTCATGTACCTGTGTTGTAAGTACGTGACTCACAATTCGATAAGTTTCTTCCTTTCTTGTGGATCGGGCCGAACGCCTCGGCAGTATATTGAGATGCATCTGTGGTTCGTGCTGGTCGATCCTCGAGAGTGTACACACCACTCTGGATCAGGTCGTACGACCTTGGCATAATCGTGCGTAATACCGCTAGGAGTATGAATATTCATGAGATACCCCTTTGATCGAGACATGACATTTATATGGTATCGCTTTATCACGACCCAAAATTTTTAACTAGTTGTGATGACACCTAACCCAACCCGCTAGGTAAGCCAAATAGCGGCAATCCAACTCAAATGAGATTAACTGAGAAAAGTAATGATAATATACTGAACTTTTACACAAAGAATCCCAAGGACTGGTAGTACAAATCATGAGCTTCTAAGATTTAGTGTTTACAACGCTGGTATGAAATAAATACATCATCCATTTGAAATATACATGAACAGATTAATAATTCTAAAGCTACCAAGAACAAGAGGCAGCTATGACCGGAACACAGGTACATCTTTATTTCCAGCTCCCGCCATATACAGCAACATCAACATCCAAAATCTGAATGCAAGGTGCAAAAGTGTAGTATAAGTACAACCGACCCCATGTACTCAAAATGTAACAAACCTAACCTTAAGATGAAAGTAGTGACGAGTTTGGACAACCGTCAGAGTCCAACACCAATAGCCAGGAACAACATAATGAAAACCATACAAATAATACTCAAAGATAGGATACTCAACACGTTCACAGTTACAGAAAGTAGGCATGCTTCTCAAGTATAACAGTAAAACCCAAATCTTTCACCAAAATCACCAAAAATGTGAGTATATCAGAAAACTATGATTTTTCCCAAAAACTTTCAACAACAAATAGGATGTTTCATTATCAGATGGCATGAGGAAAGTACATCTCTATGCCTACATATCAATGTGCATGTGAAGTCATGAATGTCACAATACCGTACAACATGAGGAAATGCATCTCTATGCCTGTATGTCAAGTGTGCATGTCAAATGCAATGCGCCACAATTATAGACTCATGTGCTCATGCTCTTGGAATAGTCGACCTCACTCAGCACGCTCAATCACCCAGTCCTCCCAGTTACTCAGTCCTCCCAGTCACTCAATCCTTCCAATCACTCAGTCCTCCTAGTCACTCAATCCTCCCAGTCACTCAGTCTTCCCAATCACCTGGCACTCGCACTCAGTAGGTACCTGCGCTCACTGCTGGTATATCAGACTTCGGAAGGGCGGATCCTGCCCAAGCGCTAATATAAACCAATCATGGCATAAATCAATAAAGCTTGTTGCTGCGTGCAGCCCGATCCCATAAGTATTGCTTACAATCAGGCCCTCGGCGTCACTTAGTCATCATCCTCTCCAATCTCTCGGCCTCACAAAATCTCAAGCCATACGACCCAAACAATGATAACATGATGTGAGACAAATGATAACAGAGACTGAAATATAATATGCAAATGAATGAGTATGACTGAGTATGCAATTGCAATTTAAGCAAATAACTCAACAACAGAAATGACCTCAGTAGGTCCCAACAGATAAGCATATAGCCTAAACATGGTTTCTAACGTGGATCGCAGCTCAATTGCTCTAGCACATAAAATTTCATGGATAGCAACATGATTAGGTCACTACACAGTACCACAGAATCTATCGAGTCATAATTCACACGGTGCATGCCCACACGCCCGTCACCTAGCATGTTCTTCACCTCAACACCAAACAAATAGCACGTATATTCAGGGGTTCATACACTCAACACCAAGTTTAAAACTGTTACTTACCTAGAATAAGCCTAATCCAATACCGATCAAGCCAAATAATACTTTGGAAACACCATCCCGGGCGTACTAACCTCTAAACGGCTCAAAACTAATCAAAAGCAACTCAAGAACATCAAATAATGCCAAAGGAAACAAACCCAATCAATAAAGGTCGAATCTTTAATCAAACTCCCAGAGTCAACCAAACACTAAAACTCGCACCTGCACCTCAGAACCCGAAAAAACTCAAGATATCCGACAACTCATTCAATTACGAGTCCAACCATACTAGTTTCACTCATGTGCGGATCCGAATTTCTCTCTTGAAACAAAACCCCCCAATTTCTCTCTTGAAATCATCAATCAAATGACAAAAATGAAGATAGATTCATGAAATAAAATCAAAAACCGAGTAGAGAACTCTTACCCCAATCCATATGATGAAAATCACCTCACAACGCATCTCAATCCGAGCTCCATAGGTCCAAATATACAAAAATGGTCGAAACCCCCGAAAATAGAGTACTGATAATCACTGAACAGACATACCATTCGCAATCGCGAAGAACAAACTCCACTGCCTCCAAAAATAATCTATGTTTTCGTGGCATGGGCCTTGCGAATGCGATGCACAGCAGCTCCAACCTTACACGAACCCATCTGCTACTTCGCGAATGGAAGACATTTCCCCCAGTGCCCAGCTTCTCATCTCAACTCAATGCGAACGCGAGCTTAAGGACGCAAACGCGATGCCCGGGCCTCACAATGCTACGCGAACGCGATAACATAGTCACAAATGTGATGAAGGAAAAAGGCTGAGTCCCACGATACACTATGCGATCGCAACCCAATCTTCCCGATCGTGAAGAAGGTCTGAAACAAAAGAAATCGTCCTCAACTAGCAATAAAAACATGAAGAAAAATGGTTTGAAATCAATCTGAAATACGCTCAATCCCCTCGGAACTCCGTCCGAACATACCACCAAGTCCCATAACCTAACACGGACCTACTCGAGGCCTCAAATCACACATAACAATATCAAAACCATGAATCACACCTCAAATTGAACTTAATGAACTTTTGAACTTTCAACATCCAAAACTCGTACCGAACCATATCGAATAAATTCGGAATTACCTTAAACTTTGCACACAAGTCCCAAATGACATAATGAAGATATTCCAATTTCCGAGACCATAATCTGAGTCTGATATCATCAAAGTCAACTCCCGATCAAACTTATGAACATTCCAAACCTTTAAATTGCTAGTTTCGCCAATTAGTGCCTAAACCTTCTATAAATATCCAAATACAAATCCAGGCATACGCCAAAGTCCAAAATCACCATCTAGACCTAACGGAACCATCAAACTTGGTCAAGTCTTCCAACTTAAAGCTTCGTAGCTGAGAATCATTCTTCCAAACCAATTCTGAATTAGCTGCAAACGAAAACCGACGATTCACAAAAATCATAATATATCATACAAAACTACTCAAGACTTCAAATAGCTGAATATAAATGCTAATGCTCAAAATGATTGGTCGTGTTGTTACACCCTTATCCGTTTGAGATTTGTACTTGATACTTTCGGATCTGTTGAGATAGCATATGAGATTTGAGAGATTTATATCACCAAAAAAATGTTGGAGGATTATATGAGTTACAGGTTTTACCTCATGGTTACCTTTGTGTTTCAAATCTGTTTATAATTTATTATATTGCTTTATTGGACGACTTGTAAATATCGATGTCGACCCCTGGTCACTACTTCTTCAGGGTTAGGCTAGATACTTATTTGGTAGGCATTAATTTACGTACTCATGCTGCACTTTTACACTAAATATGCAGGATCTGACAGGTTTATTTGGTGGTCATCATGGCGTGTGGGTGCAACTGCTGAGGGAACTTTATGGTGAGTTGCCTTCTATGTTACACACCGTAGCCCATAGATTCTCCGTCATATTTATTTATTTTATCCTATCTATTTTACATTTCACACCTTCGTAGACACTCATTCACTTCTGACACCGGGTTTTGAGATATTCTAGTTGATGTTTACGTATTTGCATATTATTCTCACCCCTTTTTTATATCTTTCATAATTAGGTACCTATGGTTTTAAATGCGTAATTTTATTTAATTAGTAAAATTCATGATTTTGAAAGTAAAAAAAAGAATAATTAATGTGATAGTTCACCGTTGGCTTGCCTAACGGTAACGTTGGGCGCCATCACGTCCTATAATAAGTTTTGGGTCGTGACAGCTTGGTATCAGAGCTCTAGGTTCATTTATGTCTCACGAGTCATGAGCAAGGGGCTGTTAGGAGTGGTTCCCTTCTTGATTCCTCGTCATGCAATTTGATTCCATTAAAGCTTATGCCTTCATTTCCTTCCTACTCATTCTTATACAATGTTGAGTGCTTTTATCCATTGGGCATCGAGGAGTTGTAGCGGTAATACAGATGTGGTGCAGGATGTTCTCCCTGCGTATTCGAGCGGGCTATTAGCGTTGCCTTGTGAAAGGGTGTTCTATCATTTCAGCCCAGTGTTAGTGTTGCCTATAGTTTTTAGGCTATGCACAATGTATTATGATGTTCATGCTTTGTTATCGCACAGTGTTGGTGTAAATGGTAGGGTGCTTATTTATGTGTTGTGAACATGAATGACTCGAAGGGAGGATTAATCGGTTTATGGTTTAGAGGTTTGGGATTTAATTCCGGCAGAGGAAAGGCAATTGGACTATGGATGTTTAGGCCTTGGTTGATGATGTAGCGAGACTTGATATTTTTGAACATGGTAGAATTCTCATATATGATGTGGTGTCATCGTCATTGTTGGAACGCATTAAGGCTCCTTGGTGTTATGGTCTCCTTTGAATTGCCTTCAGGGCAGGGTGTTGTGGTTATTAGAGATAGCGGTGCATGGTGGCTTCAAAGTAGTATCAGTGTTTATAATATTCATGGCTCGAGAGAGATGATCTTTGTGGAGGCTCAGAGTTGATGGAAATGTATCTGTTCGAGTGCTACAAAGATGGATTATGACTTGAAACAATATTTTGGCAGCGAAAGAGGAGGAAGGACATGGTGGGAGGTCTCTCACGGTGGTTGAATTGCTAGCAGGTCAAGTATGAACAATAGAGGCCAAGTAGATGCTTAAAGAGATGGTTTAACCGAAGTGGGAGGGGCAGAGTAGTATATAGATTCTGTGGTAGGATAGCCACATGCTTTGAGAAAGTTTAGAACGATTTGGAAATCATGGTGGACAATGACTAAGTCTATAAATTTCATTTGGGATGATGGCTACTGTACTAAGGAAGTTTGAATATGATGAAAAGGAGTTTTATTCTAATGAATAAGGGGTGTGAAAGCTTGATTATCGTTTTGGGATACAGCATGACTTATAGTTTTAGAACGTATAGTTGGACCTTCAATTGATTCTAATGGGGAATTAACAGACTCTTACAGCTAGTGGACGAGCATGGGCTTCAGAGGGTTTACTAATTTTGTGGTGGTTGTAACTAGGGAAATGTCATTGGAAAATGTCAATATGGGGCTACACAGGTGGGCTATCTCCTGTGAGGATGTTAAGAGTTGTGTGATTTCTAGTAAAGTTCATATGAAGAACTCTACCTTCTATCCAATGGAGTGTATATACTGCTATGTGAACTTTGATCGCTTGAAGAAGATGGTACGACTGTCAAGAGGTCGAGTTTGTAATTGTGGCAGATAATTAAGGATATATAGTGATTAGTTCAACAAGAATTTATGAGAACCTGGGTTGAGTAACGGTATGAGATCATGGTAGTAGAGGAGGAGGAGTCACTATGGGTTCTGGATTTATGTGATTGTATATTAAAGCTAAGTGGGGGGAGCCTACCGTATATGATTTGGGTCAAGCGGTTGTGTGTCCTTGCAGTATTGGTGATCGGTATACTGGTGGATTAGTTATGGCTAAGCGAAGAAACCAGCAGGGGTAAGTCGAGCAAGGAATTTGGTAAATGAGTGCTACATTTTGCCTTATCGATTCATGTGCAGATCTTTGGATGACTCAGATTTCATACTTCTTGTGGATGTGATGTACAAGGAAAAGAATTCATCTGGTTGCTTCTTTGGAAGTGTTCATGTGCCAACGGAGCACTAGTGTTTGGTTATATACTCTGGACAAGGTCAGAGTAGGTGACTCTCAACGATGGTTCTAGTGGGTTCAAAAGTTAAAGTATGGCGCCTAAGGATTTGCTGGTTCGTCTTGTGGCTAAGGAATTAGTCTTGCAGTAGAATGTGAAAGAGACTTGGGGTATTTCTATGAATGCCACCGGGTCCGCGGTGAGATATTAGAGAGATAGAAGAAAATAACTTCAGATTCGCGGAAGATCTTTCAGAATGAGTGTATCAGTTTGAGATGCTATTGAGTGAATGAGGAGGGTATAAGATGTCTTATGGGTATTGAGACGACGTGGTCTCATGATTGGGTCACTCGGGATGAGTGTTGTTTAAGGTCTGTTGTGTGTTTGCATAGAGCTATTATTTTGAAGGCAAGTCAGGAGTAAATCGAGAGAAAATCAAGAGAAGTTGAGTCAGTTAGTAGTGGTTTGAATCAGCATCGTTGTGAAAGCGATCAGTTCCCTCGCTATGGTGAGTCTACACAGGTGATTAGTGGTTGTACGTGCAGGCTTGATAGGAGCCGCAATGTGATTGATTTGGAGGTATCTGATTTTTATGGCTTTGTTATGTGTAAATGGTTTCTGGAAGAGTTATGGCAGTTTAGACCATGACTTGAGGTTTGCACTTTCTACGGTTATGGGAATTCGGTTGCATGTTGTAGTTGTTCTTCTGAATTAATTTAAGTGAAAGGGTTCTAGCTTATGAAGTGTTTATTCGACTAGTGGTTGAGGGGGTTATGATGAAATTCTTGTACTCTAGTGTAGCGGCATGATGGGTGCAGTAGGCAGTATAGAAATTTGAAGTTGAGGATCAAGGTTGCGGTTCAATTTTGATAAAAATGTCACGAGCTAGGAGGAGCGTGGGAAGATTTCAGATGTTCAGAGTATGCTGGTATTGTCTTAGTGTTGCCTGAGAATGGTGTTCTGTGTAAGAGGCATTGTGTATTGATTTGTAGATTTTTGATTTGCATTACAGAATTAGTACGGTTTATGGTATGGATGTGCAGACTTTTCTACCTGGTGCGGAAGGTTGTGGGAGTATCTCCCACGAGAAGATCGTATAAGTGTGATGTGTTAGTCATTTGATTGCTAAAGATTGAAATCAGGCATGGAGATTCTGGTATTGTCGCTAATATGAGAGTTGAAGCCTGAGAGGCGCTCTATTCTTTTGGTTGTGGACCGTGGGAGTTTATTTCAGATTGCATGACTGCTCTTGTGTGGTACGAATAGGGTCATAGTGGATGCTTTAAAGGTTATTGGACCAGTATGGGATGATCGGAATCGGCTTGAGGTCCGTTGGTAGATCTAATGTGAATGTATGCTCTACATCAGGTCGGGTGTGTTCATTCTGCATAGCATTGCTTATGGAGGAGTCTTTGGGCGTTGGACGTTATTCATGTCATCATCTATTCAATGTAATACTTTATTATGCCATATGGGTTGTGAGACGACTCGATTATTCACACATGTGTTGTGATCACGTGTAACTTGTGGTGTTATATGAGTATGATGGCTCTTGAGATGCATGTCAATTATTGCACCTTAGTCGTGCTTGGCATTTTATAGTGCATGGTGCTATCTGTCTCCCCATGGTTGTGTTTATGCACTTGGCGTGCTTGTGGTTGATATTCGGGCATTTTGTAGGTATTAGAATTTTGGCTCGGTAGGTATTTCCTTATTGATTATTATGTGTGGATCGGGTGGCATGCTGCCACGGGTATCATGCTTGGATCGGGTTGCATGCTGCAACGGTATCATATGTGGATCGGGTTTCACGCCGCAACAGTGAGATGTTGAGTAAGGTCCCTTATACTTATTTTGTGTGCCTTGTTTCTCATCTCTGAGATGTGTTCGTAGCATTGGTTTGGTCGTCTTATTCATTATGCGGACTGAATAGTTCTTTACTCGAGTTCATTTTTTCTTAATTGGTCATATTAGAGTTATGGCTTGTTGACGCATTGATGTCATCGTATGCGATTTTAGGTGGTTTTTGGTTTGGCTTGTCGGTTAGGCAGCTTGTATTGGGTGACGCAAAATGTCGCGGCATGACGTAAAATGGTCCTGACCATGTGGAGTAACTCTTACTACCTCAAAGCTCAATTGCACCATGTGGAGTAACTCTTACTACCTAAAATGGTCCCGACCATCTCGATTTGAGATTTCCCGCAAAGAGTCTCTACCTTGAATTGAACAAGAGAACCAATTGGCCCGGTTTGCACTCGCGATTGTGTATATGCTTATCATGCCATCGCTTGGTCTTTTCTTTATACAACTGGCATTCTCATATGCATGCAAGCGAAACTCATCAAGCTCGTTCAATTGCAACAACAGTTTTCACCCTCTAATCCTGCATTAAAGTTCAGCTTCTTTATCTCCCAACAGGCCTTGTGCTCCAGTTCCACCGGTAAATGGCATGCCTTCCTATTAACCAGGTTGTAATGAGAGGCACCGATTGGAGTTTGTAGGCGGTCCGGTATGCCCATAGAGCATCATCAAGCTTTGAAACCCAATCTTTCCTACTTGCACCAACCGACTTCTCTAGAATCTGCTTTATCTCTCTATTGGACACCTCAACTTGTCCACTAGTCTGAGGATGGTAGGCGGTCACAACCTTATGTTTGACCCCGTATTTCGCTAAGAGAATGTCCCATAGCTTGTTACAAAAATGGGTGCCCCCATCACTTATCATCACCGTCGGAGTGACGAACCTTGTAAAGATATGCTTTTTCACAAAGTTAACCACAACCTTGGCATCATTGGTAGGAAGAGCAATGGCCTCCATCCACTCCGACACATAGTCAATGGCCACCAAAATGTACTTGCACCAATTTGACAGGGGAAACAGACCCATGAAATCAATTCCCCACACACCAAAGATTTCAACCTCCATAATACCATGCAATGGCATCTCATGCCTTTTCGTAATCGTTCCCATTCTCTGGCATCTATCACACTTCCTCACGAATTCATGGGCATCTTTAAACAACCTATGCCAATAGAAACCCGATTGCAACACATTGGCTGCCGTTTTGTTACCCGCATGGTGACCCCATAGGGTGATGCATGACAGCCATGCAAAATATAATTTATTTCAGATTCGGGCACACATCTTCTCATTAACTGATCGGTACAAGATTTGAACATAAACGGCTCATCTCACACATATGATCTCACATCTCACAAGAACTTCTTTTTAGCATGAGGTTCAAGGTCATGCGTCATTTCTCCACAAGCGAGATAGTTCACAATATCCGTATACCATGGAACCTCCCCAATAGTAACGGCCAACAATTACTCATCTGGAAAGGTTTCCTTGATGACATATCCCTCAGCTACATGACTCTGAGTTTCTAACTTGCATATGTGATCGGCCACTTGATTCTCTGTTCCTTTACGAACTCGGATCTCCAAGTCAAATTCCTGCAAGAGAAAAACCCAACAGATTAGCCTTGGTTTAAAAATTTTCTTCTCGAACAAATACCTGATGGCTGCATGGTCTGTGTAGACGATGACTTTGGTGCCAACCAAATAGGCCCGAAATTTATCGAACGCCTACACTACAGCAAGCAACTCCTTTTCTGTCACACTATAATTTATTTAAGAAGGAATGAGAGTCTTGCTTGCGTAGTAAATAGAGTGAAATATTTTTCTCCTCCTCTGGCTCAATACGTCTCCAATTGCACCATCACTAGCGTCACACATCAGCTCGAATGGCTCGTTCCAGTCAGGAGCCACTATAATCGGTGCACTCACTAACTTCTTTTTCAGCTCCTCGAATGCTTTCAGACAAGCATCATCAAACTTGAATGGCACATCCTTCTCTAACAACCTGCACAAAGGAGAGGAAAGTTTTGAGAAATCCTTTATAAATGGGCAATAAAAACTTGCATGTCCTAGAAACCTCATAACTCATTTCACTGAAATTGGTGGTGGCAACTTTTCAATTACTTCCACCTTTGCCTTGTCAACTTCCAGTCCATCTTTGACACCTTGTACCCCAACACTATAACTTCACGTATCATAAAATGGCACTTTTCCCTATTTAGTACCAGGTTAGTCTCCTCGCACCTAGCAATCACTTTAGCAAGATTGGTCAAGCATTCATCAAAAGAGGGACCAAACACAGAAAAATCATCCATAAAGACCTCCACAAGTCGTTCCACCATATCGGTAAAAATAGCCATCATACACTTTTGAAAAGTCGCAGGTGCATAACATCACCCGAATTTCATTATCTTAAATGCATAAGTGCTATAAGGGCATGTAAAAGTGGTCTTTTCTTCATCTTCCGGGGCAATAGCAATCTGATTATGCCCCGAATAGCCATCAAGGAAATAATAGTATTCATGTTCGGCTAACGTGTCAAGTATTTGATCAATGAAGGGGAGAGGGAAGTGATCTTTTCGTGTAGCATTATTCAACTTCCTATAATCTATGCATATTCGCCACCCATTCACAGTCCTAGTTGGGATTAATTCATTTTTGTTCATTCA